>MU713061.1:104601-141565 GCA_026770625.1 Nicotiana glauca
CCCCCATCTAATACCCCCCCCCCCCGGTTTCCTTTCCCCCATTATAAACGGCCAACCCCATCTCAAAATCACAAAACCCTCCCCACGACCTCTGCACACTCCTTCCCCAAATTCAAGCACCCCTATCCCCTTCCCCCTCTCAAGACTTCTCCTCCAACAGATATGCAACTAGTTTTAGTTTTTCTTTCTTTTCTTCTTTTATTTTTTTCTTTTCTCTCTTTCTATTTTCAGAATTGTTGTGTGTTGTATTTTATGCCATTAGTGTAGTTGTTTTTGTGATTTGGTGTTTCAACTTGGTGAAATATGTTGTTGGGTTAGTTTGGTGTAAGTGTGAGGCGGGGAGGTTCTTGAGTTGAGTTATGTATGAGATTTTGTGGGAGGCCATTGTTGCTAGATACTAAGCCAAGAGTTATGAGAGCCTAATTCCCACAAATTGTTTGTGGAAAGGTCTCAATGAGCATGATTATGTAGTTGTAACTAATTTTGCATGTGAAGTCTGAGTAACCGCATTAAATCACACTATTTTTGTTGGGCTGAGCTAATGTGTTCACTTTTTGCAGGTATTATGGCCCCAATGAAGAAGCGCCAAGCCACAGGTTCCTTTTCAAGCCGCCAAAGAGCAACCCTTGCCTACGATAACAATAAATTTGTCTCCCCTGCGGCTCAGACCCGTTTAATGGAGAAGGCCGCCAAAACACCAATTTCGGAGAGGGGTATTGACATCTGTTTGGTCCAAGAACGCTGCCCACATATGTATTCGGAGTTCATTGAGTGGGGTCTACAATTCTTCATTGATGAGACAG
Source organism: Nicotiana glauca (assembly GCA_026770625.1). NCBI lineage: Eukaryota > Viridiplantae > Streptophyta > Magnoliopsida > Solanales > Solanaceae > Nicotiana > Nicotiana glauca. Next base: position 105,405 of record MU713061.1, read on the forward strand.
GGGAGGCTAATATCATGGTCGTTCAAGAATTTTATGCCAATCTGCCTGATCATGTGGACAATGTGGTCACGGTGTGCCACAAGCCGGTGGATGCCTCCGTTGAGGCGATACGCACTGCATATCAATTGCCTAACCCTCTGCCTGACAATACAGATTTTTATGAGTGGTCCAAACACCCAACAAATGCCAAATGGAATCACTTCTTTGACTCAATTTGCGTACCCGGAAGAATGGTGGAGTGGCTAGACCACGGTGAGAAGTTCCACTCCTCCATTTTAACTACAGAGGCAAAGTGTTGGCTATATGTGATTAACAGTCGCCTCATCGCCTCCAAAAATACTATGGAGGTGAATGGACCCCGCGCCGCTTTGATTTGGTATTTTGTCAAGGGTCTTCCCTTCGACATGGCCAAAGTGATTCACGATGAGATGTTTATTCGGTGCCCCCTACGCCAGTATGGTTTCTTTTTCCCCTCCTTGGTGACTAAGCTTTGCCGGCAAGTGCAAGTGCCCGAAAATATTAATGTGGACAGGCTGCTAAAAAAAGACCACATAATCCGACCTGGAAAGAACATCAAGAAACCAACCCCAGAGGCAGCGACGGGAGGAAAGGATGAGAGTGGTTCTGATGCATCGTCGGAGGACGCGGATGAACACATGGAGGAGCTAGCACCAGCAGTACCATCAGGAGCAGCGTCCTCTTCAGGAACTACCAGGATGCCCAGGTTCACAGCATTGGAGCAGGAGGTGGCTGGACTACCTCATCAATGACGTAGTTGGGCACTCGTGTGGATGAAATAGCTGACCAACAAGTCAAGTCGGAAAAGAAGTTCATGGGTTGGCTACGAGCTTTGGGGCGTGCGCGCCACGTGAACCCCGAAACCATTTCCGACCAAGAGTGAAGCTCCAGTGAAGTCTCTTTACCTCACTGTTCTTTTAAAAATTAAGCCATGGGGACATGTCTTTATCTTTAAGTGTGGGGTGGGGTACTTCGTTGTATGTATGTATGTATGTGTATGAATTGATTGTTAGGTTTTATCTTGTTTTGTGTTTTTTCACGTTGATAGTGTTGGTAGAAAGTAGGAATTATTAGTTTACAATAGATAGATGGCTCTTTCCGACGACAGATCCCTTTCGACGGGGTTCTTGAGGGATTGAGTCAAGAAAAAAAAAACTAAAAAATTGTAGGCTCTTCCTAATGACGGATCTTTTTAGACGATTTTATTGAGGGAAGTGAGTCTAGGAAGAAAAAACCAAAAAGATTTTTTATTTTTTTTCCTTAGGTAGTGTAGCAACTCCCCCTTGGTTTTTCTTTAAGCCGCGGTTCTTTTCCAAGGGTTTAACTTGAACCGGGCATAGGTAGTTTTGTATTTTTGTTTTCTTTTTAATTTGTAGATTAGGTGATGGGCTACGAGCTATGAATTGAAAAAGAACCCATAGTGTGGACACACCTGAACACTATAGACCCTAGAGTGTAACGCTTAGTCCTAATTATTGAATCTCACGGAAGGTTCCTTAATTAGTATATTTGTTACTGAATTGAATGCTCGTAACGGAGTGTCTTGATGAGCTGATCTGAATGAGTCATATGCCATGTGTGGTGAGTATTTGTGTAGTCCATGTAGTGTACTTGTGTCAAGAACTTGCCCGGTATGTGAGTTGAAGCGAAATCCTAGGTGATGCTCGGTTTGGAAAATGATTTTAGGCTTTCTTTGACCTTTTTGAGCTTGATTGCTTATCATAAGTAAAATTTGTCCCTAGCTAACCCTTTTGAGCCTTTAGCCTTTTGTTTGGCACCCGCATTACAAGTCTATACCCTTTTGTTCTTAATTGACATTGTTTTGATCCTTTTACCTCTTATAGCGCTTTAATTGTGAGAGGAGCGCTAAAAGAAGTAAGAAGGAAATTAGTGTGGGGTGGCTTTTGAGTGAAACCAATAAAAGGATGAATGGTGCACTTGTGTTGTAAACGAATACACCACTAGCGGAATTTGAGTGACAAGAAGAATAAACTAAAAAAAAAGAGATGAATATAATGTGCCTTGTTTCAGCTAGTGGATATGAAGTAATAGAATGCTTAAAGAAGAAAGGAGTATTTGTGTGATGAATTTGTTTGTGAATGAGAGGTGGGTTGAAGAATTTGCGCTGAATTTTTTTTTTCATGATGTGTTAAAGTGCTTAGGAGGTTGAGTCACTATTCCTAAATATATCCTACCCGTCCCTTAGCCCACATTACAACCATGAAAAAGTCCTAATTGATTTTGGGTCGAGCTAGCCTACATTAATAGAGATTTACATTAAGGGCAAGCCTATGGTACCAAATGCATGCATGTGACTTCTTTTGTGAGAGTGAGTGCTTTCATTGATATATGTGAGTGTATGACTCAAATGTGTGGATTGAATTAAGTTTTTGTTGATGTGATTGTGAGGGAATATGATTCATGACAGAAAAGCAAGTCTTGATGTCTATGTAGAGTGTCACACCTCCTTTTTCCGCTTTACTACACCCCGAGAAAGGGTATAATATAGAAAGGAGTTTTTTCAATTAAAGGACAATCGAAATGGGATTCGTTTTATTTAAAATTCAGAGTCGCCACTTGGGAGATTTATGGTGTCCCAAGTCACCGATTTGAATCCCGAATCGAGGAAAGGATTTGACTCTGTTTAACAGTTGCGAACCAGAAATCCAGGTAAGGAATTTTGTTAACCCGGAAGAAGGTGTTAGGCATTCCCGGATTCCGTGGTTCTAGCATGGTCGCTCAACTGTTGTGTTTGATTTTATATAATTTCAAAACATGTTCTAACTTATGTACTTTTTTTATTAGTAGCCCACTTTTTATTTTTATTTTTATAAGAATTGCAACGTCGTGAAAATGCGTCTCGAACCACGTCGCAGCAGTGCACCCGTGGTTATCAACACATTTCGACTCCGTTGAGATTTGGATTTGGGTCACATAAATGTGCACCCGAATTTAGGAAGGTAAAATTATTAAATACGCGCCTTAAGCAACTACGCGTTTATTGTATTTGGGGAAGGCCATGAAATTCGCTAAATGACCCTTCCGAATTCTAAGTAATTTTAATAACCGATTATTGAGGGACCTGCCTTTTGTATTTTTATTGGGCGAGGCTTGTTTCATTTTATTAATTAAAGGTTAAACCCAAAACAACTAAGATTTTCAGTATTTAATTGTCTCTAAGAATAGAAGAGAACAAGGCTTAATCTATCAATAAAATTTTAATTGGTTAATAAGGTCTGGCCCAGGTCTCGAATGAATGAATCACTATATAAAGACCTGGGCCATCTTATTGAATCTCCAGGCCCAAAACAACATAGGAAATTAATGGCTGAAGCTAAACGGACTGGGCCAAAACGTCCACTAAATTTAAAACAAAATGATATGACTGTTTTATCTATAGTAATGGAAAACAATATACAATTACTCTATTCTAGCAAAACATGGACTGATCTACTTGCAAATTTTACATCAGTTGTCCTATTTACTCAATTGGATACTCAAATACTGATAAAATGAAGGAAGAACAGGCTAAAAATCATATTAACCTAATCCACTGACTTTGTTTGGTTTTATCTAAAATTGTCCGATTAACATTCAAATGATTCATGAATTTTTGAATGAACCACTTGTTATGGCACATGAAACCCTAAAGATTGAAATTACTTCCTGATTCAATTAACAACCAAACTATACTTGAACAAATTTAAGCAAGTTGAAATCAATGAAATATTTCCAAATCTACTTATTGTTCAACACACATACTAATCTAACTACAATTATTTAAGTATGATAATCTGGTAAATTACTAAAAAAACAAGGATTAATGTACTATTACAAATCAGATGTCAAAACAGTCCACACTATTAGAAAAATAAACAGTCCAAAATTAGATCAACACCAAATTTCAAATAATCAATCCATTTTACAAATTGCAATTGAACAAAGATAAAACGAATTTAGACTTCGACTTCGAACAATTATTTTAACAGCATTTCTTCCTGTATTTTCAACTCAAACTTATATGAATTCCTTCAAGTTCATAAGAGGTCAAATGTACCTGAGAATTGAATCAAGAGAAGAATAGGAGATCAGCAACAGGATAATAGGCAGCAGCATACTTCAACAACAGCAAGTCAACAATCAACAATTAATCTAGAAATAGCTCCAGAACAACCCAGGAATAATCAGAAACGACTAAAACCAGTAGATAGGCAAATAAACTCGATTGAACTCAAATTCTAACTTGAAACTAAGCTAGAAAAAAAAACTCCTGAAACTTCCAGCAACCAAAAGACAAACCAAAATAGTTTGAACAGGTCCAAAACAACTTGAAATTGAATATAGGGGCACTAGAGGTTCGGATTAATGTCTGGAATTGCAAAAGCTTCAATGTAACAGTGTATTTTTTGAGTTTTTGGAGGTTTTTCTAATGTTTTTGAATTTTAGAAGATTCAAAATTCAAATAGAAATCTGAAAATGAAGAAGAATTGAGGAGGAAAAAATGTGGAATTTTTGGAGGTAAAAAAAAAACTTCTTAAACAAGTAAAAGACTACCTATTTATAGATGTAACTTGGAGGGAAATTCAGATTCTAATGTTTAGATATTAGTCCCTCTTTATTTCTACTTTTACCCCCTTTATTTCTAACTTGTGCTACAAGTAACTACACTTACTTAGCCAAAATTTACACTATAGTCTATTCTAGAATATTATATACCCTTTACAATTCCTGAATTACCCCTACTTCATTTCAAAATTTACTAAACTTGAATAAATTACCCTTTTCTATGCCCATATTACCCCTGAAATCATGTTGTAACTACTGTTAACCCATTTTATATACCCAAAATGCCCCCACTTTACTTTTGTAATTACTGTCTTACCCCAGCCCCTTCAACAGCTATAACCAGTCTTTGAGATTTAAGCTAATTGACGGATTTTTAATCAATTACTGATCTAATCAGCTATATCCAATTTATACTCCTAATTATCAGAATCAATATTAATTTTAAAATAATATCAAAAAATTAGTTAGAACCAATTCACACTTTTTAACAAATCAAACCACAAAAATATAAGAAAACCAATTTTAAGCAATGCAATTATCCTAATCATTACTAAAAAATTTAAACCTAACAGTATTATTTTAAAACTATTAACAGACATTTAAGCAAGTCCAAACAATAAACCCTAATTAAACTAATGACAAAATATCAACAAAAATCAATTAAAATAAAAATACAAGAAAACACACGAAGATGGTCAAAACAAACACATGCAGAAACAAACAAAAAATAAAAGAAAAGAAGAAAAAAATGAAGAAAACTTATCTAAGGTTCCACCAGGAAATCTTGAACTTGTTCTGGTCACACTTGAGCCACAATTGTTTAAATCCTCTAGGATTCATGATCCGTAACATCCCTAATAGTGTGTTTTTCAAAAGAAAATACATTATTAGGGGTATTACGGTCATGAATCCCCAAGAATTATGCTAGGGTTCTTGACCAAAATTTTGAAAAGAAAAATTCGAGGAGTTCTGGGCAGTTTCGAAACAAATGGGTATGGGGGTCGGGTAGAGGAGGTTGAGACGAGTATAAGGTATTATTTTGAGAATTTTTGGCACACCTTGAATCTTGGCCGGAAAACTTAAAATCAATATCGAAGTTTTCCGGCAAGATTTGAAGAAAACTAAAGGCAAGGCGAAAAAGAGGGGAAAGAGGAGAGGTAGGGGTGTTATGTTGGCGGTTATTGGAGCAAGTATGGTTCGCCGGCGATAGGGTTCCGGCGAGATAAACGGTGATATTCGAGGAGATCGGTTGAGATTCGAAAGAAAATAGTTACAGGGGTGGAAAGAGGAAGGGGAGAGGGTGTTGTGGTGTAATTTTGGTGGTCATCGGTGTTAATGGTATTTCTCGCCGGTGAAGGTTCCGGCGAGGAGGAGGGATATGATGAAGACGATGGATATTTCTCTAGGGTTAGTGAAATTCTCACACAAATACATATTAAATTGCATCCATTAACCACAGCCATTGGATCAGATGAATTTGACGGTTCCGATCATCTTGACACCAAACTGTGTCATTTTATTTAATACTTGAAGCGGACCGGATCAGAGACTTGGGCATTCGCTTGGGCCTGGAGTATCTGGCCTAATTTTGGCCCAAAATCTAAGCAGTCCATTTCTTCTTCATTTTCCTCTTTGTTTTCTTTTAATTCTTTTGCTTCTTTTTTTTTTCATTTTTTGTATTTTTTTGTATTTTTATTTTGCATTGTATTTTTTCTGAATTTTATAAAAATGCAAAAAATAAAAAATAAGACTTTAAACTAAACTAATTAATGGCCTAAAATTACTTTTAAAACTATTTTGTAGCAATTTCCAATAAAAACAATAAAATGCTAAAGTGAACTATTTTTTTGTGATTTTCTTTAAATTGTTCTAAAACGAATTAATACCTACTTGATACTAAAATGTGAAATTAAAACCTAAATGCAGATGCATATTTTTGTGTTTTATGAATTATCATGCACAAATAAAAATGCAGAAATTATCAGAAAATGACACCAAATTGCACAAAAATAAAATCATTTGTTTGAATTTTTGGAACAATTTGCTTAGGGCAAAAAATCACGTGCTCACACAGAGTACTTTGAGGAAGTGTGAATATTGCATGGCACTTGAGAGACGGCTTTGAGACTGGGATTGTTCACTACTAGGCGGAATGTATGCACATTGTTCTAGGTATAATGCGTTAGGGGAAATGGTTGAGTGAAGAATTCTATAGAGGGTATAGTTTGATTGCTTGAGGACTAGCAATGAATTAAGTGTGGGGTGTTGATAATAGGCAAAATCTAGGTGATTTAGCTATTGTTTATGCTTCCACGTAATTACATTTCAATGACATAATATGGTTATTTGATGAAAAATAGGCTCTAATTGTGATTTGTGTACATTGCAAGGTGAGGAGCTTATATGATACTTTCAAGAGGTTATTGAAATGATTGATGAGGAAAAACGATCCCTCGGAGTTGAGTGCGTGCAAGAACAAGACGAAAAATTGGAAGAAATCAAGCCTCAGGCACGCGAAGACAGCGCGAAGTCGCGTAGAGTTCGCGCGCATTACAAGCGCAAACAGAAAGGCTCGCGAAAACCGCGCAAAGTCACGCGGTGACATCCGGAAAAGAACTGGTTAGGGGTAAACTTGGAAATCTGGAAAGAAACCTGCTTAACCTATATAAAGTCAAGCTCGCCCAAGGTCAAATCATCAAGGTTTTCATAGTATAGTGCAAGGAATCGAGAGGCAAGAGGCAAGGAGGAGTTTGGACTGTCAAGTTCTTCTTTTCTTTTCTTAATCTTTATTATTTTGTGATGAATTTGAACCTAATCGTGATGCACATTAGCATGAGTAGATAAAACCCATCGTTCTGGGGTTGTGATTTAGCCATGAATATTGTCGTTCGACATTAACTTAACCTTGATTATAATTCATTCAAATATGGTTGTTTCTTCAATTCTGTGTTTAATTGCTTAATTGTCTTGCCAGCAGTTAGGTTCTATTTGCTATCTATGCTATGCTTGGGAATGTCGTGTTTAGATTAGAGAAGAATTGAAGAGAGCATGATCTTAACCCTTAGGGTGAGCGGATTTATGGTTAGGATAGGAATATACCTAATCACCGTGCTTAATTAAATATCGTAATCTTAATGCGTTCTTAATAAATTAATTCCATAGGAATATAGGCGTTAATCTATTGAGAATAAGTGAGTAGTACTTCGGGAGAAGGCTATGAGAGAATCTATCGATTAATTAACAACCATGAGTGACTTATATGAAAAGGGAGAGTTAACTAGAACACAATACGATTGGTGAATTTATCACAACCTTGGAATACTTGTCTCTATTGAATACATAACAATCAACTCGTTACTTGATAATTTAGTTGCTACTTAGAACTATAGTTAGCATAATTAAACTCTTGAACCTGAATTTAGCTTGACGAAATAACAATATTTGTGTGTTAGTGAGTAGTTGATATAAGTCTCTGTAGGTTCGACACTCGACTTATCATTCTATTACTTTTACGACCACGTATACTTGCGTGTGTATTTGGGAGCAACAAGTTTTTGGCGCCATTGCCGGGGATAGTATTCGTAGATAGTATTCAATTGGTGATCAAGCAATCAAATAATTAAGCGCAAGATTAAGTAAATAAACCAATATAATAAAATAATAAGAACAATTCAAGCTTCAAACTACAACGTTCATGTAGCACCCAAAACTCACAATTAAAGTGCTTTAAGAGGTAAAAGGATCAAAATAATGTCAATTAAGAACAAAAGGGTACAGGCTTGTAATGCGGGTGCCAAACAAAAGGCTAAAGGCTCAAAAGGGTTAGCTAGGGACAAATTTTATTTATGATAAGCAATCAAGATCAAAAAGGTCAAAAAAAAGCCTAAAATCATTTTACAAACCGAGCATCACCTAGGATTTCACTTCAACTCACATACCGGGCAAGTTCTAGACACAAGTACACTAAATGGCATAAGTAGCTAAAACCCTTAGTGAGTAATTTGACCTTTTCGTTGAGCCTAACGTTACTTGATTGTTGCTTGGATATCATGAACTCTGATTGAATGCATAGGGTCAGAAGCTGATAACTGTGATTTTAACACGTTTTATGCCCATACTTGCCTATGCTTTATGTATGAATTGCCATAAAATAGACCCAGAATGCTTACAAGTTGTGCTTGATTGCAGGTTTGAGCGACAAGATGACAAACATAAAAAATCAGCTCTAAACAGAGTGAAACCTACTCAAGTGTCAAAGAACATTAAAGTAAGGACATTCAGAACTTGGTGCGGACCGCACTATCAGGACATGTGATCGCACCAAAGAGATTCAGAAAGTTGCCTGTTATCAATCACAAGCGGCGCGGCCGCGGTCAAGCTCACGCGGTCCGCGCCCAATCAATGCGGCCGCACTACTGGTTCACGCGGACCGCACCACAAGAGTTCAGAGATCATCACTAGTCATTCATACGGCCGGACTACAAGTTCATGCGGTCCGCGCCAGTCATCACGCGATCGCATTCCATCATTGTGTGGTTCGCATCAACATCTCCAGAGAGCAAGTTTCAGAAGTCAAGCAACCTAGTACGGCCGCGTTCCAACTTTGTGCGGTCTGCACTGACCCTGCAGGGGCATTTTTGCCCAGTTTTTCCAGCCCACTATAAATAGAACATTTGCCATTTTTAGGTTAAGTTTTACGACACGGAACAGTGGTTGCACTAGTGAGACATATGTTTTAGCCTATTTTGAGCATTTTAGCTTTATTTCATCATAGATTATTGTAGTTTTACATTAGCAATTAATTAATATGGTTGTTTCTTCTTCTATTTCTTCTTTAATTATGTCTAGCTAATCCCATTAGCTAGGGTTGTGTCTCAACCCTAGTGTGGGTAATTGATGGGTGTTGCTTCTTAATGGTAGATTGATATTGGGAGATCGTTATTTGGGTTAATTTTATGCTTTAATTAAGGATTGGTGGTTGCAAACATTGATTCTAGCTTAGTGGGTTTTGACTCTTCTTGAGAAAGAGAGTCTATGACCCCAAAATTGACCCAACAAGGAATTGGGATGGACCCATGAGAAATGGTAGTCCCAATTAACGGGTTAAATCTCGAGAGAGTAATCACCCTACTTGAACCCTAGTTGCTTGGTCTAATTGGCCTACCCAATTGGTCTCGAGAGAGTCAATTGGGCAAAATCGCTCTCTCTACCGAGAGGTGTGAGAGTGGGTACAATTGTGCAATGGTTATAACATTGACCCCAAATATGTCAATCTATTATTAGTAGTTTCTACCCATTAGTTAACCACCTAGGTGATGCCATGACCCTAGTGCCTTTCTCTATATTGCATACAACTTAATCAATATCTTAGCATAACTTAGCTTTAAACTTGTAGTTGATAAATTGTAATAGATAATCGAAAGAAAACCCAAAAATGTTAGAAGTGAAATTAGAAGCACAAACGCATTCTTAGTCTATACAAATACGCAACTCCATTCCAAGCTCCCTGTGGAAGATCGACCCCGATACCACTATTCGGGTAAAACGTTTTAGCGCCCGCTCTTCCTACAGTTGTGTAAGGTTGAGTTTGCTGTGATCACTTTTTGGCGTCGTTGCCGGGGAGTTTACGGTGTTGACTATCCGTGTAGCTATTTTTGTGTTTTGCTTCTCTTTCCTTCTTTTTACTAACTTTATTTGTGTCGATCCATCAGGTACACATGGCTCTAAATGGAAATGACCCTCTTGGCAATGCCTTGGCAGGGGAGGAGGTTGAAGATGTGGAACAAGATGAGTTTTCGGTACCTCAAGTACCACTGGGAGGTAGAAATGCCAATGCAAATCCAAATGACCAAATCCCAGACCCTCCTTCGCCACCGCTAAGAGTGGCCCCAAGAGTCCTTCCAAACCAGGGTTATGCAATGCCATAGTTCCTCCCCGAATCCGGGCAGGGAATTTTCAAATCACTAATGTTATGAAATGGCCAATACTTCTTCGGCATGGCAAAGTCGGGCTAATGTTCCTCAAGGTGATCCTAATGTTATACACTTGCATAAGGAGTTGCATGATCACGGCCAAGCCATTGCCGAACTCACAACAACAATGAACCAATTGTCTAAGGCGCAACTTCAACAAGTTCAAAATCCGTGCCAAGTCAATGCCATGGAATGAGTGAATATGATGAAAAGAAGGCAAAGAGGGCAACAACCTCAAGGAAATTGTGATAACTATGATGATGGTAGTGGTTATTCGAACGAGTGCTATGATGAGCAAAGTGAGGAAGTCCAATATGTCAACAACTTCCAAGGGAATAGAGGTAGTCAAGGGAATCAACAATGGAGACCCCAAGGTAATTGGGGCAATCAACAAGGTGGCAATTGGAATTATAATAACAATCAAGGAGGCAATTGGGGGAATAATAACTCGGGGAATCAAGGTAATTGGAACGGGAACAATAATTGGAATAACAACAATGGTGGTCAAGGTGGGTGGAACAATAATGGTGGTCAAGGTAATAGGGGGCAAGCTTTCAAAGGCCTCCAATGTATCAACAACCCAACAACCCGCCTCCGTTTCAATCTCAAAGGTCGAGTTCGTCGGGCATTGACATGAGTCGAATAGAGAACATGTTTGAGCAAATGATGAAGAAGAATAATGACTCCGATGCTCAATTGGCTTCCCGTAACACTTCAATCCGTAACTTGGAAGTACAACTCGGGCAAATTTCGCAATCTCTCAACACTCGCCCAAAGGGTGCTCTACCAAGTGATACGGTAGTAAACCCTAAGGGTGGGCATAATAATCATGTGATGGCAGTGACCACGAGAAGTGGAAGAGGCAGTGATGTGCAAGCCTCTAGAGGGTGACGAATCCAAGGATATTGTTGAACCAAATGCAAGTAATGATGTGAGAATTGAAATTGATGAGGGTGAGGAGGAGACTCAAGAGGTCGTGAACCCGTCTAGGGAACACATCATTGATATGCCCGAACCGGTGGTTCCAAAAGCCTAGGAACCCTTGCCTAGACCTCCTCCGCCATATCCTCAAAGGTTGTCCAAGAAAAAAGGTGACAACCAGTTTAAAAAATTCATTGAGATGATGAAGAGTTTGACTATAAATGTGCCCTTGGTGGAGGCACTTGAACAAATGCCGGGATATGCAAAGTTCATGAAGGACTTGGTTACTAAAAAGAGATCGATGGAGTGTGAGACAATCAAGATGACGCACCAAGTGAGTTCCATGGTACACTCCATGGCCCCAAAGCTAGAGGATCCCAGAGCATTCACAATACCATGTACCATTGGAAGTGCCGATTTCGCAAAAGCCCTATATGATTTGGGGGCAAGTATCAATCTCATGCCATATTTGGTTTTCAAGACTTTGGGTATCGGAAAACCTCGTCCAACTTCCATGAGGCTTCAAATGGCGGACCGGTCAATGAAGTGGCCTTTGGGGATTATTGATGATGTCCTTGTTCGTGTTGATAAGTTCATATTGCCGGCCGATTTCGTGATTTTGGATTGCGAAGTGGATTTCGAGGTGCCTATCATTCTTGGAAGGCCTTTTCTAGCTACGGGGAAGGCCTTGGTTGATGTGGAAGCGGGAGAATTGACCTTCCGTATTGGAGATGAAAAGGTGGTGTTCCTTGTGTGCAAGTCTATGAGGCAACCAAATAGCACCGAGGTGTGCTCGTTTGTTGACATTGTCACGGAGGTGATAGTGGATGACACAAGCGCATTGATTAATGTTGAAGATCCACTTGAAGCGGTACTTTTGAACATGGAGGCTAATGATGATGCCAGAAGAATTGAATGTGTAAATGCTTTGTATGGTATGGGCTCGTACTCTTATGAGCCTAGGAAGTTATCATTGGACCTTGAGAATCGAAAAACTCCCCCAACTAAGCCATCTAATGAGGAGTCGCTGGTGTTGGAGTTGAAACCACTTCCTTCTCACCTCAGGCATGAATACTTGGGTCCTAATTTCACTTTACATGTTATTCTTTCATCTTGCTTAACTAACTTGCAGGTTGACGCCACTTTGGCGGTTCTACAAAAGCACAAGCGGGCGATTGGATGGACCTTGGCGGATATTCGGGGTATAAACCCCGCTTTTTGCATGCATAAGATAATATTGGAGGAGGATGCAAGGCCGTCTCTTGAACACCAAAGAAGATTGAATGAAGCTATGCAAGGGGTAGTGAAGAAAGAGGTTATCAAGTGGTTGGATGCCGGTGTGGTCTACCCAATCTCGGATAGTTCGTGGACCTCTCCGGTACAATGTGTGCCAAAGAAGGGTGGTATGACGGTAGTCACTAATGCCAACAATGAATTGATTCCTACCCAGACGGCCACAGGTTGGAGAGTGTGCATGGATTATAGAAAGCTCAACAAGGTCACGAGAAAAGATCATTTCCCTCTACCACTTTTGGACCAAATGCTTGACCGTTTAGCGGGCCGGGCTTATTATTGCTTCCTTGATGGCTACTCGGGGTACAACCAAATTCTCATTGCCCTGGAGGATCAGGAAAAGACAACCTTTACATGTCCGTATAGCACATTCGCTTTCTCAAGAATGCCATTTGGAATTTGTAATGCCCCGGCGACCTTCCAAAGATGTATGATGGCAATCTTCATCGACATGGTGGAGGATATTCTGGAGGTCTTCATGGACGACTTTAGTGTGGTGGGGGACTCATTTGAAGAATGCCTAATGAACTTGGACAAAGTGTTAAAAAGATGTGAAGAAACCAATATTGTACTAAACTGGGAGAAATGTCACTTCATGGTGCAAGAGGGTATTCTATTGGGGCACAAAATCTCAAGGCATGGAATTGAAGTCGACAAGGCGAAAATAGTGGTCATTTCAAGGCTCCCTCCCCCTACTTCTGTCAAAGGGGTGAGGAGTTTTTTGGGCCACGTCGGGTTTTACCGGCGATTCATTAAAGACTTCTCAAAAATTGTGAACTCGCTTTGTAAATTATTGGAAAAGGATGCAAAGTTTATCTTCGATGAGAGGTGCATGGAATCTTTTGAGTTATTGAAACAAAAGTTGACCACTACTCCTATAATCACCGCACCTAATTGGGAATTGCCTTTTGAACTTATGTGTGACGCGAGTGATGTCGCGATAGGTGTGGTGCTTGGCCAAAGAATCAACAAGATGTTCCACCCAGTGTACTACTCAAGCAAGACGATGAATGAAGCTCAAAGAAACTATACAGTCACTGAGAAGGAGTTGCTAGCTATTGTGTTCGCCATGGAAAAGTTCCGACCATACCTTATGGTGGACAAGGTAATTATCCATACCGATCACGTTGCCCTTAGGTACTTGATGACAAAGAAAGATTTAAAGGCGAGGTTGATGAGATGGGTGCTACTTCTTCAGGAATTTGATCTAGAAATTGTGGACCGAAAAGGAAGTGAAAATCAAGTGGCCGACCACTTGTCCCGCTTGGAGGAAGAGGGGAGGCCTTCCGACGGCCTTGAGATAAATGATGCTTTCCCGGATGAACAACTCCTTGCGGTGTCTATGCATAATATGTCGTGGTTTGCCCATGTGTCCAATTATATTGTGACCAGTATAGTCCCGTATGAGCTCTCTTCTAACCAAAGGAAGAAGCTCAAGCAGGATAGCTTGGATTACTATTGGGATGAGCCCTACTTGTTTAAAATTTTCACCGATAGTGTGATTCGCCGATGTGTCTCGAAAGAAGAACAATTGAGTATTTTGGAGGCTTGTCATTCCTCTCCTTATGGTGGTCATCATGGCGAGGTGAGAACGGCTTCTAAGGTGCTTAGTTGCGGTTTCTATTGGCCTTCTTTGTTCAAGGATGCCGGTGACTTTGTGAAAAGATGTGATGAATGCCAACGTGCCAGAGGGATTTCGAAGAAAGATGAGATGCCCCTTAACACAATTCTAGAGGTTGACATTTTTGATGTTTGGGGGATAGACTTTATGGGACCATTCGTAAGTTCTTGTGGCAACACCTACATCTTGGTAGTGGTTGATTATGTGTTGAAATGGGTTGAGGCCATAGCTTTGCCAAATAATGAAGCTCGAAGTGTGGTGGCGTTCTTGAAAAAGACAATCTTCACGAGATTTGGTACTCCACGTGCCATCATCAGTGACGGGGGTTCTCAATTTTTGCAACCGGGCTTTTGACTCTTTGCTAGCCAAGTATGGGGTAACTCACAAGGTGACCACTCCTTATCATCCTCAAGCAAGTGGCCAAGTTGAGGTTTCTAACCGAGAGATCAAAAGTATTTTGTCCAAGACTGTCAATGCAAATAGGACTGACTGGTCGAAGAAATTGGACGATGCTCTTTGGGCTTATCGTACAGCTTTCAAGACCCCGATTGGTATGTCACCGTACCGGTTGGTGTTTGGGAAGGCTTGTCATCTTTCGGTGGAATTGGAGCATAAGGCCATGTCGGCCTTGAGAAAGTTAAACTTAGAGTGGGACATAGCTGCTAATCTCCGGGTTGAACAATTGAATGAACTTGATGAGTTTCGGTTTCATGCTTACTCTAGCTCGTCCTTGTACAAGGATAAGATGAAGTACGTTCATGACAAGTATGATCAAGGGAAAGAATTCAAGGTTGGCGATCTGGTTCTCCTTTTCAACTCCCGGTTAAGGTTGTTTCCGGGCAAACTAAAGTCAAAGTGGAGCGGTCCATTTGAGGTGGTTGGTGTTACTCCTTTTGGTGCCATTGATCTCAAAAACAAGAATAGTGAAGTATTCCGGGTCAATGGGCATAGTGTCAAGCATTACTTGGGCAAGATTGATGACAGCCATGTAGTGGCTCTTATTCATTTGAAATGATAGTGATGGTAACATGTGTCGTGCAACGACGTTAAATCAAGCGCTTCTTGGGAGGCAACCCATGTATTTTTCTTTCTTCTTGATTTCTGTTGTAGAGTAGTTTTGAGCTAATGGTTTGTGGGATGTTGCAGGGATTGTGTTGAATCAATGAAAAGCAACTATGCACAAAGTTACCCAGTTTCTAAAGTTGGCTAGTGCGGCCGCACCCTCACTCATGCGGTCCGCACCAGCCAAGGCAAACCTTGCCAAGTCTCTGAAGTTGTTTAGTGCAGCCGCATCCCAAGATTGTGCGGTCCGCGCTATACCGCACGGCCGCATTCACATTGGTGCGCCCGCATCAGAAGTGTTAATCTAAGTACTATGAGGTAAGTCCAGCGCGGTCCGCAGTCGTGTTTACACGGCCACGCTAGAAGGTAAGTTGGGGGCCCACGTATTTTTTTTCTATAAATAAACCCCCAGGGCTTCATTGTAAACTTTTCGCCAACCCGACCTCTGAACCATAATTTTGCACTGTTCATCTTGAGACTCTCATTTGCATCAACAAGAGCATTTCTTCACTTCCCTGGTAACATATTTCTCACATTAGTTTTTAATTAATGTTAACTTCTTCATATTTTTCATATTTCTCACCTTAGTGATAACTTCTTCATTTCTTTATTTTTGTTCTTCATTATTCATGTTTAGGATAGTTAGGTTGTTCTTGTTGTTCTTTGATATGATGGGCATGTTATAAATGAATAGGGACAAGATTTGGCCTATTTTTGTAAACCCTAGTTGTCCCAGTGATAATAGCCCAGTGCGGCCGCATGACTTGTTTGTGCGGCCCGCGCTAGTGAGATTCAGAATGGTCTCCATCGGAATGATAGCCTAGTGCGGCCGCATGCCATGTTTCCGCGGTCCGCACCAGTGAAGTTCAAAAAGTCCCCAAATGGAGTAGTTGCCCAGTGCGGCCGCATTACAAGTTTGTGCGGTCCGCGCTGTTCCCGCACAGCCGCATGACCTGTTGGTGCGGCCCGCATGGGACATGATCAGAGAGTTGGAGCTCTTCAATATTGCCCTGTGCGGTCGCATGCCCTATTGGCACGGTTCGCATGGGTCTTGTATGACTACATTACATGCAACACTGCTTCTTGATGTTCTACTTTATTCTGCATGAGATAACACGGTACTGGCCTATACTAACAATGTTAGAATCGTTTGTGTGCAGAAAATGGTAAAACAAAGAGGACGAGGAGCCAAACAACCCGGTCGAGCTGAACCCTCCCGAGGAGGGAAAGCTAACCTAAAGAAACTCACTTCCCAACCCAAGTTAAAGACAAGGAAACAAGTAGTGACTGATGAGGAGCATTCGGGGAGTGAGTACCTTCCCTCTCAGGAACTATCAGTTGAGTCGGGGCAAGCCCCCTCAATCCCAGCCCAAGATCCACAAGCTATACAATCTGAGTCGTCTGATGGCTCAGCAGCGGGCAGCGGCAAATACTCCACATCCCCCATAGCTTCAGAATTTGGGGAGAGTGTTGACAGTGATGAGGAGGTCCCGGTTAGTGGGGTACGCGAGGTTGGTGGTGTTGAACGAACGAGGAAGGCTGAATTATGGGAAGACCGTTTTGTGAGTCAAGTGGCATTCCACAAATTTCGGGAAATGTGGGCCAAAAGACATCTCATCCCTGAGAGGTGTATCATAACCAAGGACCTATTGCCACTCCTACCCAAAGTCCATGAGCAATTTCAAACGAGAAGCGGGTAGGACCATTTCAGTGACGGGTTGGTAGATGCAAACGAGCACATGGTCAAAGAGTTCTATACAAATATTTCCTACACCAAAAAGAACTCCATTGTGACCAAAGTGAGAAATAAGGATGTGGTATTTTCGAAAAAAGCATTCAATGACTATTTGGGTTTCAAGGACGAAGACGAGAGCCAATACTTGGAGAATTTGGCACTGAAAGAAGAGGTTCGCCCATGGTTAGCTGAGTTCTTAGCGCATCCAGTTGTTGTTTCGGATTGGATACAAGCTGGAGTGAAAATCCTTAGGAAGAATATGAATTTCGAGGCGAGAGGGTGGCTCACCTTTGTGTGCAATATGTTGGATCCCACTTCTCATGACCAGTCCGTCCCCCTTACCCGGGCTGTGCTCATTGCTTCCATTATGGCGGGATTCCCTATCAACGTGGGGAATGTTATGTATAGGGCAATCACCTCTGCCCCGACCGGCCAGTCTGAGGAGCCGGTTGAGGTTGAGCCTTCTACAGTGTTTCCCTCCACTCCAGCTATATCTGTCCCAGTTGATAGGCCCTCTTCTTCTACAGGCCCTAGTTCTTCAGCTGCCCTTACAGTCCCTGTCTCCCAGACAAACCCATTGACAGCTTAGCAGCTATCTATGACATTGGCCAGTTTGAACAACTGGATGTCCGTAGCGACATCTAAGTTGTCCATATTAGCTACTTCAGTTGAGGCCCAGTCTACACCGGCCACTGTCCAGGTTCTTCCATCTATTGAGGAAACACTGTAGACACTCCTAGCCAGCCAGAAGAAGATAATTGAGACTCAGACTGCCTTGGCTGAGGCACTTGGGGCTCACAGCATAGCTTTGGAGAAGTTGGCCCGGGAGCACAAGAAAATGAGGAAGTCCAGGGCATCAAAGGAGTCCGAAAAGGTACTACGAGCAGATGTGGACAAGCTAATGGCGGATTAGATGCCGTTAGACTTGTTATTCGAGGACCCAACCCCTCCAACAGCAGTTTCAGTACCTAAGCCACAGCAGGAGCGGACACCCAAACCGCTGAGGAAGAATAGAAAGTTGCCCAGCACTGAGGGAGTCGTGATTGAGTTGGCTGAGCTTCAGGGTATTCCCTCCGGTGATGTGCCAGATGTTCCACCGGTCCAGCAGTAGGATCCTATACCAGCTTCAGAGCAGCAGGCCGGAGACCAGTCTGAGGTCCTGACTACTACAGAGGAGCAGGGGACGACCTGAGACCCTATGCAGACAGATCACGCTTGAGGAGCCACTCTATATCCTTTATCTCTGTTTTTGAGCTTATTTTTGTAGTTGGCATTGGGAACAATGCCAGCTTTTATTCATGGGGGTGCGCCCTACCATTTTGATTCTGATACACTGGATGACTGTATATATTTATTTCATTTCTAGTCTATGTTTTGGATTGTTTTGGATTCTTAAATAGTTGGCCTGTATATAACCTTTGACTTTGGCTACTTTTAGACTCTTATGTATATATTCATCCCGTTGTATATTCTACTCCCCATTGTACATATTCATCTGATTTTTCTATTTTAGTTCAAATTTTTCATTTTTAGATTTGTAGTGAGGCTCGTAGCTCTTTGTTTTGGTTTTGGTGTTTCAAATAAGCCCTTGGTTTTCTTAATGCCATGGTTCTTTCCAAGGGTAGAGTATTGTGCGAACCGGGTGGCTCTTCCCAATGATAGATGGCGTGACAACCTTCTTAAGGGTTTGAGTTAATTTTTGATTTTCAATATTTCGTAGTTAAGGGGACCTCAGGTAAGCTTCACTTGGGCCTAACATATTTGCCTTTGATCCCATGGTCAAAGACATAATGTTGTGTTTAGGATGGTGAAAAATGGTGGCCTTGAGACTCTTATGTCGACCAAACAATCATCATATGGTCGTGTGGCGCCATTGTGCGCTTGAATCGTAACTAAGGTCATTGTGGGCCCTCGACTCGATGTCTTTAGCAATCCTGAATATGTGTGGTGAGAATTCGAATTATGAGTCTAAGTCCCGAGCCGATGGTCTAGAACTTGCCCCGAATGTTTGTTGAGGCAAAATCCTAGGTAAAATTTGGCTTGAGAAGTGATTGTAGGCCCTCCTTGATCCGAAATGCTATGATTGAACAATTCCATGACCTACCAATAAAATGATCCCAAGCTAACCCCTTTGAGCCTTAAACCTTCTTCTTTCAAGAACAAAAGCTGCAAGCCTATACCCGTTCTTAATGATACCCTCTCTTGGCACCCAAATCTTCCCGTGAGTAGATGGCAAATGTCTAAGTTTGGGGGAGGGAGACAAGATAGAAAACAATGTGGTAAAAGGTACAAAAGCAAAAGAAAAAGAAGGCAATGAAAAAGGAAGAAAAGACATGACAAAAATAAAGACCAAAAATTTGAATAAGGTCAAAAAGGGGATTCAAAGAAAACAAAAGTGAAAAAGGTTGTAAAAAAAAAGTAGAAAAAGGAGAAATGTGTTGAATTGCATAAGAAAGATTGGCAGTGTGCCTCTCTAACACCTTGAAAAGGAAGTGAATACTCAAATGAGTCAAGAAAGTATGCCAAAATGAATCAAATGAAGTTCTTGAGGGAAGATTGAACCCACTTGAACAAATCATATCCTACCCTCACCCAAAAGCCTTTATAAGACTCTATAAAAAGCCCTATATGATTTTGAGTTGAACGAAACCTACATTAGTGGATACTTACATAAGGGGCAAGCATATGGTGCCTAGAGCCGGACTTATGACCTTCTTTGTGAGAGAAATGAGCGAATATTCCATCAACCTCGGTTTGTGTATCATTACTCTAAAAGGTGAGGTTTGCTTAGGGAGAGTTGAGGATGTGTGAGTTTGGGTTCCACAATGACCAAGGTATTTGAGAAAAGCTCCTTGATGAAATGAGTCAACCCTTGATGCTCTTGTGTCACATTTGATCCATAGCTCTTAAAAGCTTAAAATGTGTTAATGATGCATTCGTATTGAGGGCAATTGTTAGTCCCAATTGATGCGTGATAAGGTTACTTTAGGATAAGCTGGAATCGCTTGGACTTTCCCTCTGAGGAGTGGGTCTTATTTTATTTGCTTGAGGACAAGCAAAGGTTTAAGTTTGGGGGAGATGATAACTATGATTTTAACACGTTTTATGCCCATACTTACCTTTGCTTTATGTATGAATTGCCATAAAATAGACCCAGAATGCTTACAAGTTGCGCTTGATTGCAGGTTTGAGCGACAAGATGACAAACGTCAAAAATCGGCTCTAAACGGAGTGAAACCTGCTCAAGTGTCAAAGAACATTAAAGTAAGGACATTCAGAACTTGGTGCGAACCGCACCATCATGACAGGCGGTCACACCAAAGAGATTCAGAAAGTTGCCTGTTATCAATCACAAGCGGCACGGCTGCGGTCAAGCTCATGCGGTCCACGCCCAATCAATGCGGCTGCACTACTAGTTCACGCGGACCGTACCATAAGAGTTCAGAGATCATCACAAGTCATTCATGCGGCCGCACTACAAGTTCATGCGGTCCGCGCCAGTCATCACGCGGCCGCATTCCATCATTGTGCGGTCCGCATCAACATCTCTAGAGAGCAAGTTTCAGAAGTCAAGCAATCCAGTGCGGCCGCGTGTCAACTTTGTGCGGTCTACACTGACCCCGCAGGGGCATTTTTGTCCAGTTTTTCCAGCCCACTATAAATAGAACATTTGCCATTTTTAGGTTAAGTTTTACGACACGGAACAGTGGTTGCACTCATGAGGCATATGTTTTAGCCTATTTTGAGCATTTTAGCTTTATTTCATCATAGATTATTGTAGTTTTACATTAGCAATTAATTAATATGGTTGTTTCTTCTTCTATTTCTTCTATTTCTTCTTTAACTATGTCTAGCTTATCCCATTAGCTAGGGTTGTGGCTCAACCCTAGTGTGGGTAATTGATGGGTGTTGCTTCTTAATGATAGATTGATATTGGGAGTTCGTTATTTGGGTTAATTTTATGCTTTAATTAAGGATTGGTGGTTGCAAACATTGATTCTAGCTTAGTGGGTTTTGACTCTTCTTGAGAAAGAGAGTCTATGACCCCAAAATTGACCCAACAAGGAATTGGGATGGACCCAAGAGAAAGGTAGTCCCAATTAACGGGTTAAACCTCGAGAGAGTAATCACCCAACTTGAACCCTAGTTGCCTGGTCTAATTGGCCTACCCAATTGGTCTCGAGAGAGTCAATTGTGTAAAATTGCTCTCTCTACCGAGAGGTGTGAGAGTGGGTACAATTGTGCAATGGTTATAACATTGACCCCAAATATGTCAATCTATTACTAGTAGTTTCTACCCGTTAGTTAACCACCTAGGTGATGCCATGACCCTAGTGCCTTTCTCTATATTGCATACAACTTAGAATCAATATCTTAGCATAACTTAGCTTTAAACTTGTAGTTGATAAATTGTAGTAGATAATCAAAAGAAACCCAAAAATGTTAGAAGCACAAACGCATTCTTAGTCTATACAAATATGCAACTCCATTCCAAGCTCCCTGTAGAAGATCGACCCCGATACCACTATTCGGGTAAAAAGTTTTAGCGCCCGCTCTTCCTACCGTTGTGTAAGGTTGAGTTTGCTGTGATCAGAAGCCAGGACCGACTTCAAGGCTTTGATCCTGAACTGAGAGGACATTTCACAGGAGGTTGAGGGAAGCAAGGGACACGAATAATATTCAGGCACTTGTTCAATTTCCTGTGGACATGGCAGAGGAGCAGCCCATTGCTGTTCAGGAGGTGGCGATGCACAGCATTGCTAATGTCACCTCCAGTATGGTGAAGCCCAGGATCACTGGGCACTTTGAGCTAAAATAAAGCATGATCCAGCTGCTTCATGCAAACGGGAAATTTATGGGTCTTTCACACGAGGATCCACAGCAGCATATTCTGAACTTCTTGGTGAGAATTCGAATTGTGGGTCCAAGTCCCGAGCCGATGGTCTAGAACTTTACCCAAATGTTTGTTGAGGCAAAATCCTAGGTGAAATTTGACTTGATAAGTGATTCTAGGCTCTCCTCGATCCAATTGCTAAGTTGAACAACTCCATAACCTACCAATGAAATGATTCCCCAGTTAACCCTTTTGAGCCTTAAACTTTTTTCTTTCAAGAACCAAAGCTACAAGCCTATACCCGTTTTTAATGAGACCCTCTCTTTGCACCCAAATCTTCCCTTGATCAAATGACAAATATCTAAGTTTGGGGGGGCAAGAAAGGAAACAATGTGGTAAAAGGTACAAAAGCGAAAGAAAAGAAAAGACAAAGAGAAAGACCAATGTGAATAAGAACAAAAAGGGGGTTCAAAGAAAACAAAAGTGAAAAAGGATGTGGAAAAAGTAAAAATTGCATAAGAAAGAGTGACAGTGTGTCTCTTTAACCTCTTGAAAAAGAAGTGAATACTCTAATGAGTCAAGAAAGTGTGCCAAAAATGAAACAAAAGAAGTGCTTAAGGGAAAATTGAACCCACTTGAACAAAAACATATCATACCCTTACCCAAAAGCCTTTACAATGACTCGACAAAAGCCCTATGTGATCTTGAGCTGAAGGGAACCTACATTAGTGGATACTTACATAAGGGGCAAGCATATGGTACCTAGAGCCGGACTTGTGACCTTCTTTGTGAGAGAAATGAGTGAAAGTCCATCAACCTCGGTTTGTGTGTCATTACTCTAAAAGATGAGGTTCGCTTAGGGAGAATTGAGGATGTGTGAGTTTAGGTCCCATAATGACCAATGTATTCGAGAAAAGCTCTTTGATGAAATAAGTCAACCCTTGATACTCTTATGTCACCCTTGATCCATAGTTTTCAAAAGCTTAAAATGTGTTAATAATGCATTCGTATTAAGGGCAATTGTTAGTCCCAATTGATGCTTGTTGAAGTTACTTTAGGATGACTGGAAATTCTTGGATTGCCTTTTTAAGGGTGGGAATTATTTTGTTTGCTTGAGGAAAAGCAAAGGTTTAAGTTTGGGGGAGTTGATAAGTTAGGATTTTAACATGATTATGCCCTATACTTGCTATTGTTTTTGTTATAAATTGCCACAAAATAATTTCAAAATGCTTACAAGTTGCGCTTATTTGCAGGTTTGAGCAACAAGATAACAAATGTCAAAGATCATCTCAAAATGGAGTGAGGAGCAGAAAGACCTAGCGCGGACTGCGCTGATATGCCACGAGGCTGCACTAGGAGATTCAGAGAGTGGCTAATTCAAGGGTAGTCCACGCGGCCGCGCACCGTTTATACGCGGTCCGCGCTAGTGAGGTTCAGAGACCAATAATTGTAAGACAAAGTCCCACGCGGCCGTGCTACATTTCTACGCGGTCCGCGTGGATGAGATTCAGAGAGTTAGAGTTTTGGCCAAATATGTCCACGCGGCCACGCTCTATTTATACGCGGTTCGCGCCAGTTTCACACCGCGGCCGCGCTATATTTCTGCGCGGTCCGCGGTCCGCGGTCCCAACTTCAGAGAGCAAAGTTCAAGAGTCCAAGAGCCAACGTGTCCGCGCTACCTTTTTTGTGCGGTCTGCGCTGACCCCGCAGGGGTATTTTATCCAATTTTTCTAGCCCGGTATAAATAGGATATTTTACCATTTTTAGATCAAGTTTTATATTCTAAACAAGAGCTGCGCTCGTGAGAACCGTGTTTTAGCCTATTTTGGGCATTTTAGCATTAATTCTTTCATAGATTCTTGTAGTTTAACTTTAGCAATTAATTAACATGCTTAGTTCTTCATCTATTCCTTCTGTTTCTTCTTTGATTATGTTTAGCTAAACCCATTAGGTAGGGTTGTGGCTCAACCCTAGTGTGGATAATTGATGGGTATTGCTTTTTAATGATAGATTGATATTGGGTATTTGGTATTTGGGTTAATTTTATGCTTTAATTGAGGACTGGTGGTTGCAAGCATTGATTCTAGCTTAGTGGGTTTTGACTTTTCTTGAGAAAGAGAGTCTATGACCCCAAAATTGACCCAACAAGGAATTGGGATGGACCCATGAGAAATGGTAGCCCCAATTAACGGGTTAAAACTCGAGAGAGTAATCACCCTACTTGAACCCTAGTTGCTTGGTCTAATTGACCTACCCAATTGGTCTCGAGAGAGTCAATTGGGCAAAATCGCTCTCGCTACCGAGAGGTGTGAGAGTGGGTACAATTGTGCAATGGTTATAACATTGATCCCAAATATGTCAATCTATTATTAGTAGTTTCTACCCGTTAGTTAACCACCTAGGTGATGCCACGACCCTAGTTCCTTTCTCTATCTTAATACAACCTAGCGATATTTCCTTAGCATAATTTAGCTATATTCCTTAGATTACAATAGTAGTTTTAAATATAACAACCCCAAAAATGATAGGAGTGCAATTAGAAGTACAAACGCATTCCTAGTCTAGGCAGATACGCGACTCCACTCCAAGCTTTTTGTGGAAAAATCGATCCCGATACCACTATTCGGGTAAAAGCTATAGCACCCGCTCTTCCTACTATTGTGTAAGGTTGAGTTGGCAGTGATCATGCCCCCATCTCTTTCCATTTCACTTACTACAACAGAATCCACAAGCAATACAATATATAATATCCGAACAATGCACTTAATATGCCCTAGGAGGTCTCATTTGCCAATTATAAGTAAGATTTCAATTTCTACATTAATTGGAAAGGCCAGCGAGAAAAGATGAAATTTGTTTCTGTTGAGATCATTTGAGGAAAGAAAATACCTCTTTTAATTTTACAAAGCAAATATAACATCGGAAAAATTATTACCATTAACAGGGGAGTTGATAACTTAAAACTTAGTAGAAATTCATTTTTAAGAAAAATACAACCTTAGACGGTTTAAGGGGATGTAATTTGAGATACTAATTGAAATAAGAATGTAACAATTATTGAAGTTTGAAGTGCTGGGGAGTTTAAATAAATATATATAAAATACGGTGAGGTATTGTAAACATTGTGGGTTCTAACACAAAGGTTCACAGTAATAAAGGAATTAAACAGTTTAAAACATTTGAATTGATAACCACAAATAAACACAGCAACAGAAAGTGCACGGCATCACCCTTCGTGCTTTTACTCTCGTTCTCGCCATAAGACTCAATATTCACTTTCATTCTTTCTTGTTGCGGCGTGCAACCCGATCCAAAACATATAATGATGTGGCGGCGTGCAACCCGATCCATATAATATTGTTGAGGCATGCAACCCGATCCATATAATATAATATTGTTGCGGCGTGCAACCCGATCCATATAATATAATATTATTGCGGCGTGCAACCCGATCCATATAATATAATATTGTTGTAGCGTGCAACCCGATCCATATAATATAATATTGTTGTGGCGTACAAATCGATCCATATAATAAATAAACACTGATCACGAGATAATCCCGACAAGGGAATAATAAGGAAACAACAATATCCCGGCAAGGGAGTCAATCAACAAGAATAAACACGTCTCGACAAGGGAACCAACAGTAAGAATTAAATATGTTCCGGCAAGGGCATCAGCTATAACCAAACTTGTACCAACAATTAACTTCACAATGAAACGTCAACCACACAACAAAACATAATAAGCACGCGATAACTACACCGGCAACCACAATTGGACATATAACCTAATTGCACAAAGTCATAGAGGAACTCACAATCAAGAAATATCCAAACAACAAGGAGGCCAATCACTTCAATTAAGGCAACTAAGGGTCAATGCAACACGGAGGAATTTAAGGAAAGCTAATAATATCATATGGAGCATATAGAGACAGTTTAAGCATTCATCAAACTCGATCATAACGAAATACTCTCCACATTTGAACATAAAAACCTAAGAACCCTAAAGAAATACTTTCCACAATTAAGTCCAAGCACACACTCGTCACCTCACACGCACAGACTACAATTAGCATAAAAGACTCAATTCCTAAGGGGAAGTCCCCTACACAAGGTTAGGCAAGATATTTACCTCAAAGATGACAAACTGATACTCTACAATGCACTTCTCGAGTGAAAAGACCTCCGGACGGCTCAAATCTAACCAAATTAACTTCAAAGCACAAAATAAAACACATAAGAAACTATTCTGAATCATAAAGTTTCAATCTTTACAAAGATATAAAAATCGACCCAAAAGTCGACCCCGGGCCCGCACCTCGGAACCTGTCAAATTTTACAAAATCTGATCACCCATTCCAAAATTAGTTCAACCATACAAAATTTTCTAAATTCGATACCATTTGGTCTCTCAAATCACGATTTTTCATTTTAGAACTTTTCTTCAAATACCAACTCCTTCCCCAATCCCAAACACAATTTAAGGGATCGTTTGGTAGGGTGCATAAGAATAATGCTAAATAGGGAGTATTAGTAATGCTGGTATTAGTTACACTTGCATTAGTTGTGCTGGTATTAGTTATGCTTGCATTAGTTATGTTGGCATTAGTTATGCTAACATATTTCTTATCCATTGTTTGGTTTGATGTATTAAAACATTGCACAATTTCTAAAAGAATTATTTATTTATAAAAATGCACTCAAAACTAGTCCACACTCTACCTTTTTAAAAGAAACATATGTTGAGAAATATTTTTATATGAAAAGGTTTAAAAATATATTTTATTTATCTACCTATATTGTAAAATAAAATTAAATATTTATTTATAAAAAAAAAATATGCTAAGAATTTATTTATTTAATAGGGATATAATTTTATTTCTCATTATTTGGATTATTTTGAACTTGTATTAATATACTGACTAGCATATTTTAATCAAGCATAAATTTTGAAGGATAATTTTATCTTTAACTAAGCTAATGCATGCATTAAAACCCATTGCATTGCTAATACCATTATTTTCTATGCATTAGCTATGCATAGGATAATACCAAATAGCATGTATAACTAATGCTTCCATAAGTAAGGTATGGGTTCAAAATGTCTACCAAATAATGTATTATTAATATACAAAGCTAATGCACCCTACCAAACAATGTATTATTAATACACAAAGCTAATGCATGTATTAGCTTATCTAATGCACCCTACCAAACGACCCCTAAATGATAAATGTAAGGACAAATTCATGGAATATATTTAATTATAGTTGAACAAAACTTACCCAATCAAATTACGTGAAAAACCCACCAAGAATCGCCAAGAATCGCCAAGAACCGAACTCTAGAAGTCAAAATATAATGAAAATGGTGAAACCCTCAATTTTGGGATATATTCTGTCTGCCCGGATTTTTGTGCATCACGAACACGAAGGGAGGATCGCTTTCACGAAGAAGAAAAAGTGAAGGTGCTCAGGTTACTCATCGCGAACGCAATGGTGAGCTCGCGAACGCGGAGAGGAAAAACGCAAGGCTTCGCGAACGCTGTGACGACCCGACCTATTGTCTCATAAGTTACTGCCCCGTTCTTCCCATTTTTTGCTTCTATATGCTTCGTTATCCGTGTCATATGTAGTCGAGTTGATTTGGAGTAATTTTGATAAGAAATGAGACACTTTGACTCTTTAAGGAAGGCTTAGTTTGGAAAAGTCAATCGGAAGTTGACTTATATGTTAAAGGGCTCGTATGTGAATTCTGACGGTTCGGTTATCTCTGTTAGGTGATTGGTGACTTAGGAGTGTGACCGGAAGTAATTTTGGACATCCGGTGTAGAATTAGGCTTGAATTGGCGAAGGTAGTATTTTTGTGATTTCCGGTAGATAGTGAAATTTTGATCCGGGAGTTGGAATAGAATTTCGAGAGTTTGTGTAGCTTCGTTAGGTAATTTGGGATGTGTGTGCAAAATTTTAGGTCATTCGGGCGTGGTTTGGTTTGGTTTTTTATCGAATGCATGCTTTAGAAGTTTTAGAAGAACTTAGGTTTGAATTCGATGTAATTTGATGATTTTGGCATTGTTTGAGGTGTTTTGATAATTGAAACAAGTTTGAATGATGTTTTAGGAGGTGTTGGCATTTTTGGTTGAGGTCCGGCCTCAAGGGTGTTTTGGATCCCAACGGGTCATTTTTGGAAAAATTTGAACTGTTATTGCGGGTATCTGGTTTCCTTCTCCGCGAACGCGAAGGAAGTCTCACAAACGCGAAGAGGAAAAATGGGAGGCTGAGATTTTGGCCTTCGCGAACACGAAGGGGGAGTCGCGAACGCGAAGGAGCAGGTCAAGGTACTACGCGAACGTGGGAGGGGGGAAAATTTGGGCCTGGGTCATTTGGCCTACGCGAATGCGATGCTGGCTACGCAAATGCGAAGGGCCTGATAATTGGCCTTCGCAAACGCGAGACTAGGCCTACAAATGCTAAGGGTCAGGGGGTTTGGTCTTCGCGAACGAGAGACCAGGACTGCAAACGCGAAGGGTCAGGGGGTTTGGTCTTCGCGAACGCGACGCCTGGGCCGCGAACGCGATGAAGAATGGGTCTGGGTAGAATTTTAAGTTCTGAAAATGGGACTTCGTTCCCATTTTCCATTTTTAGCAATTTGGAGCTCGGATAAGGCGATTCTTGGTCAGATTTTCATAGAGAACAATAGGGTAAGTGTTCTTAACTCAATTTTGGTTGTATAACTTGAATCTATTACAAGTTTTGGCGTTTAATCCGTAAATTTTGATAGAAAAGGGTAGAAAACCCTCTTGGATAGAATCATGGATTTTAGGGTCGAAATGTGATGGGAATTGGATAATTTTGATATGGTTAGACTCGTGGCGAGATGAGGAATCTGATGATGTTAATTTTCTGATTTTTCGAGACGTGGGCTCGGGGCTTGGGTTTTATCAAATTCGTGAATTTTGATATTTTTCGATTGCTTTCGATTGGGTATTGTCTCTTTGGCAAAATACGACATATTCGTTGTGATTTTGGGCAGATTCATCGCACGAGGAGGCTAATTTGAGAGGCAAAGGCATAGCGGACTAGACTTTTGGCTGACTTGAGGTGAGTAATTGATGTAAATGATGCCCTGAGGGTTTGAAACCCCGAAATTTTACATCGTAAAGCTATATTGAGGCGAGACACGCACTCTATGACGAGTGCGGGGTCATTGATTAATGGGGATTGTGACTTGGTCCATCCCGAGTGATATTTTACCGTGTTTTTGACTAGAACTTAATTGAGAATCATCTTTACTTGGAAGTAATTGTTACATTTGGGCTTCGTGCCAATTATTTGAATCCTTCAGGGATTGATATCACTGTTTTCGCATATTTTGCATATCATTTGATCTCAGTCCAAGTTTTTAAATAGTATTTTGCAAACTCAGCCATCTTTTTAAGATTTGAAAACTTAAATAATATTTCTAAATGCTATTTTGGGCTGAGAACTACTGTTTTACAAATGCCCAAGGGGCTTATGATGATTTCTGGACTGAGCATGGATCGGGCTGCGCGCCGCAGCAGTGTTATATTGATATTGAGGCTGAGAGCCTGGTTGATTACATTGATCTTGAGGCCGAGAGCCTGGTTGACTATATTGATATTGAGGCCGAGAACCTAGTTGATGCCACGAGATAGCTTGATATTGCGCTTGGGCTGTAGGAGCCCCTCCGGAGTCTGTACATACCCTCAGTGAGCGCCGTCGATGATAAATAAATGGATAGTTAGGGCTGCACGCTACAGTGGGTACCAGAGGGTACCGTCATATGCATTGCATTTCACTCATGCATTTGTTCCTTATCCTTTTTACCTGTCATAATATTTTTGTATTCTTGTTTCATTGACTTGTTGCTTCATTATTAAATGCTCGAAATTGCTAGTTATAGTTTACTTTGCATTTTCCGTGATTTCTTATTCTCAACCTTTATTTATATTTATTACTCAATGGGTCGGAGTACTCACATTACTCCCTGCACATGTGTGCAGGTACAGGTATTCCTGAGGCATAAAGCGAACTTTCCTGCCATTCAGTTTTCATCGGAGTCATCGAGGTAGCTGCATGGCGTTCACAGACCCGATTTCTCCTTCTATCTTTACTTGTTATTCCGCATTTCAGACATATTTCTGTATTAGGTTGTTGAAACCTTGTATTAGAGGCTCAGACTTGTGACACTAGATCAGCGGGCTGTTTTACAGAGAATTTTTCCTGATTATGGTTTTCCACACATTTCAACTGTTTAAAAATTCATACTTTGATTTTATATTAAATTGGTATTTAAAGTGGTTAATTAGTAATAAATTATAATAGAAGGGGTTGAGAGTGGTAATTGGTCGGGCTTGCCTAGCATTGTGTTGAGCGCCATCACGACCGGGATTTGGGGTCATGACAAACGCGAATGGAGAGACGCGAACGCGAAAAAAGGATAATCGAATGGCCCAAAGACTGCTCTTCGCGAACGCGTGAGCTTGTACGCGAACGCGAAGGGTGGAACGGCATAACTACGCGAACGCGAGAAGGGAACGCAAACGCAATGTAGGGAAAGACAGAGCTTCGCGAACGCGAACGCGAAGAAGGATTTCAGGTGGTCAGCAACAAAGCTTCGCGAACGCGAAAGAGGATACCAGAAGCAGAAAACAGCAGTTCAAAAACAAGGGAAAAATGACTTGTAGCCCACCCGGAACACACCCGAGGCTCCCGGGACTCCGTCTAATCACGCAAACAAGTCATACCTAACACGGTCTCGAGCGAGGTTTCAAATCACATAAAACAACAACAAAACAATGAATCAAACAAAAAATCAAGCTTATGAATTTCCAAATCTTCAAATATAAAATCTCATGCCGAAACATATTAATTCAACTTGGAATAACGCCAAATTTTGCAGACAAGTCCAAATTGACGTAACGAAGCTGCTCCAACTATCAGAATCGCATTCCGACCCCAATATCACAAATGTCAACTATGGGTCAAACTTTTCCATTTTCAAAACTTCAACTTTTTCCAACTTCCGCCGAAACACCTCAAATTACCCTACGGACCCCCAAATCCGAATCCGGATGCGCTCCTACGTCCAAAATCACCATACGAAGTTGTTGGGATCACCCACGACCCATTCCGGGGCCGTTTACTCAAAAGTCCAATTCCGATCAAATTTTGACTGTATAAACTTCCACAACTAGGTTCCTTCTTCCAGTTCAATTCTAATTCATCCGGAAACCGAATCCAACTACAGACACAAGTCGATATATTAAATGTGAAGCTGCTCGAGACCTCAAACTATCGAATCGGGCGTAATTGCTCAAAACGACCAATCGAGTCGTTACAGGTATAAGCGAAGTGTCAAATATTTAGGATTTTAATTACTCTGTTTTCTAATAGAATAGGTGAACTATAAAATACTCTGAAATGGCGATTGTCTTCTCACTATTTCACTAGAGAAAACAGCTACGTAGCGCACTAGTTTTTGTGGAGTTTCCATAATAGTAGTAACAAGCAATCTCTATAGCATTTTTTATGTTCAGCTCGTCTTAGGTATAAGCGTTATCCATTAATTAATAAGTCTAGGCATTGGCTTTAATTTTTTCTTTAAAATAAGTTTCTCCTTAAAAGCGAGCTGATTATGTTTAGACACTAGCACTTGCCCTTGAGTTGCTGGAGATTTGTTACTCCCTCCATTCTAATTTATGTGTCTTATTTTCCTTTTCAATTTATTTTTTTATTTCAATATTTAGTAGCTCTTTAACTCCAACTTATTTAATATCCAAGCATTGATAGTTCATGTTTATATTACATTGTCAAGTTTCTTTAATATTTTCTGTTTCAATTTTTGAAACATAATTTGACTTAGTACAAAATTTTAAAAAATAATTTTCTTTTAAAATTTATGGTCTTAAACATATCATATTATTTGTATAGTTATAGGACTTTTAAAACTTGTGTTGTTAAATATGTCAGTAAAAATTGCACGGGGCGCCCTATTTGGTCGTCCCCATTTAATCTATACCCATTTTTTTAAAAGTTTTAATTTGTACCCATTTTTTGAACAATTTCAGCCCACTTTCTCCTCCTCCATCTCCTGGTGCTATTAGTGCTGCTATAAAACTTCAGTTCATGGGATTATTGCCATAAGTATGTTTATCAGATTATTTAAAAACATATTATAAATAATTATGTAAGTTAGTAGACAATAATTTATGAATATTTTCACGTAATTCTGTTCTTTTCATGTTTATTGTTTTCAAAATTTATGATTTAGATAATGTTGGCAATCTGATTATTTTATAGTAGTAATACACCATGAAAGAATAAGGTGATTATTTATCTAGTATGTTAGAAAGCTTTTTAAAACTTTAGCTTATATAGTGCTGAAGTTTTTACAAATAAACTAAATAACTTTAGCATCTTCTGCTAAAGTTTTTGAAAAAGCTTTATGACAAAACTAATGAATCTAGGACAAAAAAACTTCAGCTATTTTAGTGCTGAACTAATGAATCCAGGACAAAAAAACTTTAGCTATTTTAGTGCTGAAGTTTTTACAAATGAACTAAATAACTTCAGCATCTTATCGAGGACAAAAAATATTCGGCGTATTGCCTTTGCTACTTCAGGCCCGTCTACTAGAATGCTGAAGTTTTGCATGATTGCCTTTTGCTACTTCAGCCCCGTATGCTGAAGTTACATGAAAAAGTGGGCATGCTTGCAATTTTTTTTACAAAGCGGATACAAATTAAAACATGACCCAAAAAACGAATATAGATGCAAATCGCCCAATATATCATGATATTTGTATAATTATAATAGATTCTCGTTAAAGAAATTTAATTGGTTTTATTGCCTCATCCTTTTGGAATGAATTAATATGCAAAATGTTTCGGTCTGAATAGTGTAGTAAACTTAGGCTTTGAAACAATGATTTTAATGACTTCTATCACTTCGGTTAGGGCAATTATAGTTTGGGCCTGAAAGAGGGCCTTCTCTGGAAAAGGACTCAGTGGAGTACACAAAAAAAAAAAGGGAAACTTACACAAATGTCCCAAATAAATCTCAACTTATCAACCTCTAGTCATTAATCATAGATTTACCAAAACTAGCCAATAAAAATTAAAAATCCAAATAATAGGGTTCTTTCTCTCAAAGAATCACATACAAAAATCACCTTCCATATTTTTAAGCGTGATTATCAACATTTGATACACGATGGAAAGGAAATTTCATAGACGGGGTAATAAATAAGGTGATGAAATACCAAAATCTATACAATATTTTAAAAATCTAAACAAAAAAGGAACTTTTTCAATGGGTATAGTTGAAATTCATTGAAAATATATAGATAACTCAGTATACAAAATTTGAGAAAGATTGGAGGTGATTTGGACTAGTTTTGTATCAAAATTCCTAATTAAATAGAGTTCAAAAAAGTCTTCTGCGACACATGTATCACGCATGTATCTCACACACATGTATACATGGATATACATGTGATACACACTTGATACAAATTTGATACATATGTGATACACAAATGATACACAGTGTGATACACATATCCATTTTTTTTCATGTTCAGTTTTTACTTCGAATTTTCAATTCAAACCACCTCAAAAACTTTACCAAATAATCCCAAAACTGAGATTCAAGTTCCTTAAGTTGTTCTCAATCTATTCTAATAACACCAACTCAAAATGAAGCAAAATTTTGATTTTTTTTGCTACAAATAACTAATTGGCTAATTTGGCTAATATTAGTAATATTTTGTGAATTAGCCAATTTTTATAATGAGCTACTTATAAATGGACATAGTTGGTAATTTTCCAAAAAAAAATATAAAATAGTTTTACAGATATGAGGATAAAATGTCTCATTAAAAATTAAATCCAAAAATAAAATAAAATTATGAGTATAAGACAATTGAAATGTAGCTTGGAATAATGATAATTGAAACAAAAATAGAAAGATTCAGAGGATATGGATATTTAGATGCGGGAAGCGAGGCTCAGATGGTTCGGGACATGTTCAGAGGAAAAACCCAGATGCTCCAGTAAAGAGGTGTGAGCGGCTGGTTTTAGATGGCACGAGAAGAGGTAGAGGATGGTCTAAGAAGTATTGGGGAGATGTGATCAGGCAGGATATGTCGAGACTTCAGATTTTCGAGGACATGATACTTGATAAGAAGATGTAGAGGTCGAGTATTAGGGTTGTAGGTTAGGGGTAGTTGAGTCTCGCCTTATTTCGTACATTTGTGAAACTAGTCTGGTAGGATTTTTGTCTAAGATAGCTAGTGGCATTATTGTATCTTACTATTTTATTTTTCAGTGCAAGACCTATTTACTAGCTATCGCTTTTGCTTTACATCTTTCTTCTAGATTTCATGTCGTCCCTATTTTTCCTATGATTTATGTGGTGATATTAATATTGTCTCTTTTTTTCTTTTTGTTTTCTTGAGTTGAGGGCCTTTCGGAAACAACATCTCTACTCCTTCAGGGTAAGATAAAGTCTTCGTACACACTATCCTCCCCATATCCCACTAATAAAATTTTATTAGGTTGTTGTTGTTATATTCAGATGACATGGATGTGACTTGTGAAGGAGTCTACTCACTGAATAGTCTTTGTATATGTTTTGCATATTAAATTAAAAATAATTTATCTACATTTAGGAGTGGCAGTTTGAGCCCAAATCCATTTAACCCGCCCAACCAGTCCAAAAATTAATGGGTTAAGCTACATACATATTAATTTAATGGTCAATTTGGGTTGAACCCAAGTTAACTTATTATTTAAAAGATTACTTTTATGGGTAATGGTTTTAACTTTTAACGACCCTCGTCGGATTTGTTATTCAGCAAGTTCTTAGTTAACTAAAAATAAAAGACCAAATATAATTGAAAGCATCTCCATCCAATGTTACATGCGCACTTAAAATCTTGAATAATTATATTTATGTCTATTATCCATGCATTATAAGTTATAACCAAAAAAAAAAAAAGTATAGTGATACTTCATTGTTCATTCTCGTAAGCTTGAAACTTTAGATTCGTCAAAAACTTCAACAAGTGATAGGTGTTAGTTGGACATTTACCATCAATTGGATTATGGTGAAATGACTAATATTCCTCGATTCTTAATTAAAGATTTTGGATTTGAGCCCTTACTTTACATTGCGCTAATGTGTCTACGAATTGGCGAGAATTTTACAATATATATATATATATATATATATATATATATATATATATATATATATATATATTGTAAAATTCTCGCCAATTCGTAGACACATTAGCGCAATGTAAAGTAAGGGCTCAAATCCAAAATCTTTAATTAAGAATCGAGGAATATTAGTCATTTCACCATAATCCAATTGATGGTAAATGTCCAACTAACACCTATCACTTGTTGAAGTTTTTGACGAATCTAAAGTTTCAAGCTTACGAGAATGAACAATGAAGTATCACTATACTTTTTTTTTTTTTGGTTATAACTTATAATGCATGGATAATAGACATAAATATAATTATTCAAGATTTTAAGTGCGCATGTAACATTGGATGGAGATGCTTTCAATTATATTTGGTCTTTTATTTTTAGTTAACTAAGAACTTGCTGAATAACAAATCCGACGAGGGTCGTTAAAAGTTAAAACCATTACCCATAAAAGTAATCTTTTAAATAATAAGTTAACTTGGGTTCAACCCAAATTGACCATTAAATTAATATGTATGTAGCTTAACCCATTAATTTTTGGACTGGTTGGGCGGGTTAAATGGATTTGGGCTCAAACTGCCACTCCTAAATGTAGATAAATTATTTTTAATTTAATATGCAAAACATATACAAAGACTATTCAGTGAGTAGACTCCTTCACAAGTCACATCCATGTCATCTGAATATAACAACAACAACCTAATAAAATTTTATTAGTGGGATATGGGGAGGATAGTGTGTACGAAGACTTTATCTTACCCTGAAGGAGTAGAGATGTTGTTTCCGAAAGGCCCTCAACTCAAGAAAACAAAAAGAAAAAAAGAGACAATATTAATATCACCACATAAATCATAGGAAAAATAGGGACGACATGAAATCTAGAAGAAAGAT
>MU713062.1:0-44262 GCA_026770625.1 Nicotiana glauca
TTGGGTAATTCTTTGGTCCAGAAGCCTTCTTTCTCTTCTTGTTTTGTGGCGCCTCCTGAACAATGTTAGCCCCCATAATTGTCGAGTTTCCACGTGACTTCTTTTCAGTATTTTTTTTGTCCTCTTCTATCCTCAAATGAACAATCAAGTCTTCTAGTGTCATTGTCTTCCGTTTATGTTTAAGATAGTTCTTAAAATCCTTCCACAGCGGAGGTAACTTCTCAATGAAAGCAGCGACTTGAAAAGCCTCATTTATGACCGTACCTTCAATAACAAATTCATAATTAATAATAAGATAAATCTTATTAATAAAAATATTGATTTGGGTCATACCTTCAGCAAGGAGGTCATGTACAATGACTTGTAGTTCTTGGACTTGAGTTCTGACCGACCTAGTGTCAATCATCTTGAAATCCAAGAATCTTGCAGCCACGAACTTCTTACGTCCGGCATCCTCAGTCTTGTACTTCTTCTCAAGAGCATTCCATAACGCTTTTGAAGTTTCCATGACACTATAGACATTGTACAAGCCATCTTCCAAACAACTCAAAATGTAATTTTTGCACAGGAAATCAGAATGTTTCCATGCTTCAGTTACAACAAGTCATTCATCATCCGGAGTATTTTCAGCCATGACCGGAGGATCCTTCTTGATGAAACGTTGCAAACTCAACGTAGTAAGATAGAAGAGCATCTTCATTTGCCAGCGTTTGGAGTCAATACCGAAAAACTTTTTGGGTTTTTCTGCCGGTGCCATAGCATGAGCAGGAGTAGAATGGCTTGACGAGGCAGCAGCACTCGTAACAGTAGCACCCATTCCCGCAACACTTCCATTAGTTTGGTTTTCATTCGTCATATTTCTGTAAAGTTGAAAACAATACAAAAATTTGTCAAAATCAGTGAAGTTTTGATATCTTCAAACTGAATACCAAACCAAATATACAACACGTAACAATGGTGAAGTTTTTATATACTTTAAACCCGTACGTTTATTATTCCGGCAAAGTTTTTATGTACTTTANACACGTTGCCAAGGTAATGGGTTAAATCCTCCAAGGATAAAACGGAATAAACCTTCCTGCAACAGTGGCAATACAAACTGCAGGATGCCAACGAACTCAAAGAACGGAGCAAAATCACACTTACAAATTTGAGAGAGAGAGACTGCGAATTAGGATGCAGTATATTCAGAAAGAAAGAAGTTCTGGAGTGTTTTTCGTGTGGAGAAAATGGAGCCATACCTCAGAATTTATAGAAAATTATCAGAAGAGGTGTTTGGAAAAGGTGCCTTTTCAGAAGAATACGCTGCCTACCGCGGTTCTACCGCGGTCGCGGCAGAACCGCGGTTAGAGAGGCTCTCTGAATCTACCTGTCGCGGATCTACCGCGGTCGCGGCAGAACCGCGGCCAGAGAGGCCCTCTGAACCTTCAGCAGGGTTCCGGCATATTTTCAGCAGTGATTTGGCATTTAATTAATTATTAAATAATTAAATAAATTTTTTCCAAAAATAATCTTATCGATCGATCATTTGACAAATCCAAATCTAAATCCAAATCCAAATCCAAATCCAAATCCAAAGCCAAAGCCAAAGCCAAAGCCGAGCCGAGCGCGCGACAACGACGGCGCGAGGGTTCATTCTTTTCAGCTCCTTTTAAGAGCTTTAAGAAGTGATTCTATATATAAGCACACAAATGTGGTTGTCCCTCACCAATGAGGGACAAAGTGCAAGACAAAATTTCACTTCTTCAAATTTTCATTTTCCCTCTATTTTATTTCCCTCCATTTCCAATTCACACTTCTTCTACTTTAAAGCCCAATGGCTTAAAGTCCAACAGTTCTTCACAATTCTACTGATGATGATGCTTTCATACCAATTACATCGACTGATAAATTACGATTATATGAACCATGAAATACTCTGTCATCGTTAAGCTGTTTGGCAAAAGGATTACGCACCAAATCATGCATGATAAACTGATGTCCTTATGAAAGCAAACAGAGGCCCTCCCCCTAATTGATTTGGGTTCTGATTTCTTCCTTATTAAATTCCAAAGACAAGAAAATATGCATAAAGCCTTACACAGAGCACCATGGTTTTTATTCTAAGTCACTTCCTAACTATCAAAGGATGGGAACCTAAGTTCAAAGCCTCCTCAACACAGCTTATATACTCAGCTCTATGGGTAAGGTTGCCTGAATTGCCTACAGAGTTCTACGACTTGGAAATACTCAACAGGATTGGTTCTAAACTAGGACGACTGCTAAAGATAGATACCTGAACATCATCAACTACACACGGACGATATGCTCGTATATGTATTGAAGTGCCACTGGAGAAGCCATTAAAAACTTATCTATATATTGGAAACCATAGGCAGCCCCTTTTATACGAAGGAATCTTTTATGCACCAACTGTGGGAGATTTGGGCACCCTACTACTAATTGCCCCGAAAACATTAGTCTCTCAAAAGAGCAAAACAAGGAAAACAAACAACTACAACCTACTACCTCTTCTAATAGCATCCCTTTGAAGAACGATAAATGTAAAACAGTCATCTTTCCTAGGAAAAACATCCATCTACCTAAACAACTTCATCTTAGCAAGGAGCAGGCAGCTACAAAAGCGGTTTCACAGGCGACACAGACACCACCAGGTACGTTCTCTAACCCTACTCCGACTATAATGGGTCGGATCTCCCCCACAAGGCCTGTTATGTTAAAGAAGCCCACAATAGAATCCAAAAGTAAATTTCAAATGCTCTCTATAGTTGGGCCATCAGATTTTCAACCTGGCCAATCCTTCCAAAGCCGAATAACTAATAATAATAGTAATAAACTACTACAAGCCCTAGACTATGCCAATAATCACTTACCGGATACTGCTAATCTGCAACCCTCATTAACATTCTCTTCCTCTAAACCCTAAGCCTACATTACCAAAAGATCACTCTTCACTCTTAGTTGATTACCACACATTTCATCAGGCTTGCATGACACCTATTCTACCCTTGCCATGTAATCAGTCAGCTACTTTTATAAGCCAATTAATATCAACCAAGTCAGAAGGAACTTTACAAATTTCAGACACATTGGATACAACTCAGACTAAATGAGTACACAATCTGCATGCTAAAGTAAATTCAGTTACTTCTGATGTTAGGCTTCCTCAAAACCCATGTAAACCAAATGATGGCCTTTCATGTGAATATCATCATGATGAACCCTCTATCTTATCCCCTTCAATCACTAATATTTATCCTTCACTAGTTCAAACACTCATGCCTAGTTCAACTATTCCCTCTGAAACAAAACAACTACCATACCCTATTGTCAATGCAGAGACCAACATTCATAAGTATGACTCAGAGCCAGTTTATGAGTGCAAATTTACAAACAAATAACCAATTTTTCCATCTTCCTCATCTCACAATGGTAGGTCCTCAATTTCCTCAGAGTACATTACCTCTAATATACACGTCCCACGTAATGACCACAGACTTTCATCTCCAATATTGGCTGGAAATGGGATTGCAGGGATATGCTCTAGTTTTTACACTGCAACTCAACAACCAAGAGGTGGTATTGCTCATACAAAACCCAACTCACCTAGCAGAAATAGTGACAGATGGGATGAGGTTGGGAATGGAAGCTTACAACCAGAATTAATGGTACACAACCCAAAATCCCATCCCAATGGATCATCAGGCTTCCAACTCCACTTATCAACCTTGGCCTTATCAGTTCACCCAGATGAATCCAACCAGGGATCACACAGTCAGTCTACTACCTTATTATCCATCCTATCATATGGGTCAGGTCTATGCTCCTTGGTTTCAAGCCCTGGACTCCTTCAATCCACTCTCCCCTTATTCGAGTCTGCTAAGTCCACTAGAGAGTCTAACTCCACCAATCAGTCCAGTGCACTCACCTCCTCCATCTCCACAAGAACTAGATAGAGACACAAGAGAGGAACTGGCAGCAATACTTGCGGAGATGAGAGAGACACAAACGGAATTTTGGTGGTTAAAAGGGATTCGGTTTTACAACCTCAAAGAACACTTCGAAAAAAAATTCATTCTAAAGTGTCCTCCGAAAATGATAACATGCAGCCTCGATTTTCGCCAGACCACCAATCCTGAGGTTGGAAAATATGCCATGGTCATCATTCCAATGCTTCTTTAACTTTCACTGAGTCTGGATTTGATGACACCCTCAGTTGTCAATCCACTGACTCAAGCTCCTACGAAACAACCCAGAAACCCTAATTCGTATATGAATTTCTTAGTTTGGAACTATAGGGGCTCCCATAATCCAGAGTTTAGGAGGCATTTTAGGTCTCTATTAGATAATCATAAGCCCACTCTTGCTATCTTACTGGAAACACACATGCAAGACCATATACAATCGCGTGAGGCTTTTAATTTCACAAATATGGCTCAATCTCCCACAAATGGACTCATCGGAGGTTTGGTGGTGCTTTGGAATGCTGATCTTATCAATGTTATAAAATGAGAATCTCCGAACATGAAATACATTGCCTCATCCAGGTTAGCCCACAAAACCCTCTTGGATATTATCTGCTATTTACGCTAGTAGACATTATCAATTACGTGATGTGTTGTGGAGTAGTTGAATTAATTTGCATGTTAACAATGCCCTGACATGGCTAATAGGGGGAGATTTTAATGAAATTCTAGAATCTAGGGATAAGTTTGGGGGTCTACCCATTAACAATAATAGGGCTGATAAATTTGCTAACTTCATACACAGTTGTAGCCTTATTGATTTAGGTTTTTAGTGTAATCGTTTTACTTGGACTAATAAACAAAGAAATGGGCGTACCATATTAGAAAGGCTAGATAGTTTTTTCGCTAATTATGATTGGTTAAATTTATTCCCAAACTCTACGGTGATGCATCTTCCTCGTACTCACTCTGATCATTGTCCCTTACTAATTAATTTAGAACCTCCTCAACATCTTCATAAAAGGAAATTTAGATTTGAGACTATGTGGGCTTCTCATCCTCAATTTCAACAGTTGGTTCGTGCTACTTGGTTGAATGATGCACCTTTATTAACTACAACTGAAAACTTTAAGAGGGTAGCAACATGTTGGAATCACAATATTTTTGGTAACATTTTTGAACGAAAAAGAAAATTTCTTGCTAGATTAACTGGCTTACAATCTTCAATCCATTATCCTACTAATATTTTCTTGCAAAATTTGGAAACACAATTAATTTGGAATACAATCACATTCTACGTATAGAAGAGGAATTCTGGCAGTTAAAATCTAGAATAAATTGGTTGAATGAAAGGGATGCATATACTAGATTTTTTCATCTATCCACTCTTCACAAACGTCGTAGAAATAAAATAACTGCTTTACAAGATAATTTTGGGAATTGGGTAGCTACTAATGCTAAAATTCATAGCTTAATCTTAAATTATTACACTGATCTATTCCACACTGACCACTTAATCTCGAAGAACTTGAGAATGAATTATATAGCTGTGAAATCTCTTCTAATGATTTACTTAAAATGTATTTATCTCTTGACCAAGAAGAGATTTTAAATGCTTTAAATAGTTTCAAGGCCTACAAATCACCTGGACCAAATGGATTACACTCATTTTTCGATCAGGGATGTAAATGCTAAAGTAACCGCTTTTTGTCAGAGTATTTTTAATTATAAAACTGTTCCGCTTGAGCTTAATAAGACTCTCCTGTGCTTTATTCCTAAGGTAAAACATCCTACAAGAATTCAACAATTTAGGCCAATCATCCTTTGCAATACTATTTATAAGTTAATTACAATGATAATAGTTAATAGGCTTAATGTTATTAAAACTTGATTTAGAGAAAGCTTTTGATAGATTGGAATGGTCTTTTATAAGACATGCTTTACTTTACTTTAATATTCCTACTTCAATGATTTCTTTAATTATGTCCTGTGTTACAACTACATTGGTTTCTATTTTAATCAATGGTTCGAGCACACACTACTTTACATCTTCGAGAGATATTCGTCAAGGAGATCCACTATCACCGTATTTGTTCATTATGTGTATGAAATTATTATCTAGAAATATTTTACAATCAGTGGACTATCTAAAATGGAAACCAATTCAGATTTCTAACAAAGGTCCACTACTATCTTATCTTTTCTTCACAGACGATATTATACTATTTTCAAAAATAACTACTAAAAGCTGTCATGCGATTATTGATGTGCTAAATAACTTTTCAGAATACTCAGGGCAAAGAATTAACTTTGATAAATCTAAATTGTTCTTCTCCAAAAATTGTGCTCCTACTGATAAGGATTTTGTTATCAATTCCTTTAGTATGAAAGAAGGAACCTCTTTTGGCAAATACTTGGGATTCCCCATGTTCCAATCAAAGCCAAAAAATACTGACTTCCAATTCCTGCTTGATAATTTCAAGAATAAATTAGCAGGATGGATGTCTAAATTCCTAACACTAGCAGGAAGAGCCACTTTAATAAAATTCTCATTAAACCAACTTCCTAATCATATAATACAATACATACACATTCCTTCTCACATTCTCCAAAAGTTGGACCAGTACCAACGAAATTTCTTATGGGGTATGATAATAGGCTAAATTGTATAGTTAGGCCTACGTTCGGGCTCTAACTTAAGGA
This sequence comes from Nicotiana glauca, assembly GCA_026770625.1. Taxonomy (NCBI): domain Eukaryota; kingdom Viridiplantae; phylum Streptophyta; class Magnoliopsida; order Solanales; family Solanaceae; genus Nicotiana; species Nicotiana glauca. Next base: position 6,669 of record MU713062.1, read on the forward strand.
TGCTTTATTGTTTTAAGTGTGTAAATAATACAAATATTGGCTCTAATAGTGACTTTTGTGTTTCACAGGAGTCACTACTCAAATGAAGACTTATGATGTTGTTCCGGGCAAAAATTGGAGCTAGTGGACGAATTAAGAAAATGAAGCTCGGCATGGCAGAGGAAAACCCCACTAGCGCGGGAATTAGCGCGCCCACGCTAGTCCATTCATCACGCTGGCATTAGCGCGGCCTTAGCGCGCCCGCGCTAGTCCAAATGCGGGAAAAGTATTTGAAAGGGAAAATTCGGAAGTCCAAAGCATAAACTATAAAAGGTTTAACGCGTCCAAAAGAAGAGTCAGTTGTTGAGGTTTGAGAACAAGACAAGAAAGGCAAGGAGGCAACTTGGGAAACAATTCTTATCTCCCTAATTTGTTCTTTTGTCAATGACTATGAGTTCTTTTGTACTTTTCATCATTGTTATGAGTAGCTAAATCTTTTAATCTAAGGTTTTGGGTGAAACCTATTGGGGATGAATTGGTTGTTAGATTAATATAGTTTTGAGTTGGTTGTTAATCTCTATTTGTTCAACTACGTTTTGATTTTGGTTAAGTGAAAGGATCCTCAATTAGCCGTTCCTATTTATTATGTATCTGCTCGAAAGAGAGTGCATATTTAGGTAGTTCTTTGAACAACATCACTCTCGGAGTATAGGCAAGATTCATAACCAAGGTTTTAGAGGTTAGATTAGAGATAACGATATCTCGGGTGCGATCTAAGTGAACTGTAATGCGAATCTAGCTAGCGTAGCTTGAGAGAGTACGTCTAGTAAATTATCATAAGTGCTTGAGATCACTTTCAGTTCCAATTGTTTACAACTCAAGCATAGTTAGTTTTTAGCTGTTTATTTAATTTCAGTTTTAGTTGTTAGAAATACCATCAACTGTTATTTACAATATTTGGGGAACTTGATTCTATAGAATTTAGTAAGTCTAACAAAATTAATTGATAGGTTAATTCCCTGTGGGTTCGACTCTGGGCATACATACTCAGATTATATTTGCAATGTCCGCGTGTCCTTTTATAAGGCATAGTTGGGCGAGATCAAATTTTGGCGTCGTTGCCGGGGAATTAACGGTGGTATCAGTTACAATTGAAAGAAGTACAAAAATTCTTAGTATAGTCAGTTTTCTCTATACCCAATCTTTTCATTGAAATTCTCACGTTTGAACTCTTGTGGAATTCAGGTGTATGCCTAGAAATTCTTCGAGGACTGGAAAACTGCTAGAAGGACTCTCAGACCCCGAGAAAACATTCAGGACATTGAACCGTGCCAACAAGAGAATCCAATCACAACTACCATACCAGCTCGAATTTGACATGGGTGACGCAGAAAACGTCAACAAAAACGTCGGGGATCCGCCAGCGATCGCTAACGTCAGAGTAGTGGCACCTCTTGTGCCTGAAGCTGCACTTTATGATTGGGCACATCCCATAACTGATAACTTGGCTAATACCATAGTTGTGCCCGCAATTCAAGCGGATACCTTCCAGATAACCAATAATATGCTGCATCTTCTACAGAATAAAGGATTTTTTTCCGGATCACACATTGAAGACCCTCAGCAACACTTGAAAAATTTTCTGTCAATTTATGTGACCTAAAGGTAGCCAAATGTGACCCCGAAAGCTATCAAGCTGTTACTGTTCCCATTCTCTATGACCGGGGAAGCTCAGACTTGGCTAAATTCGCTCCCTATCAATTCCATTGTCACCTGGGAGAAATTAGTCAAGCAGTTCCTGAATAAGTTCTACCCGCCCAATAAGACTGCAAGTCATATTGATGAAATATTACAATACAAGCAGCAGCCGACTGAAACCTTGCAAGAAACTTGGAAAAGATTTAAGGGCAGCGAAGTGTCCTCACCATGGCATTCCAGACCAGATGCTCAGCCAGAGGTTCTACATGGGGTTAGCAGACAATCTAAAAGCAAATGTGGATGCTTCAGCTGGAGGTGCATTTTTTAGTAAGACATTCACCGAGTGCAAAGTCCTTCTTGACAAGATGTCACAGAATTCGGGGTGGATGACTAGAGGTACAGCACTGGCACCCATAGTGCATTCAGTTCCTCTTGACCCAAATAATTCACATGCAAAGAACATGGCCACACTCATGACTCAAATGAGCATATTGACAAAGAAGACTGATGAGATGGGTACAAAACAGGTGCACATTGTTGACACAACAAATGGAATACTGTGTACACCTTGTATTAATCAGTCTTATGTGTGTTCATAGAGTGGAGAAGGTAAAAATCAAGGGGCAAGCAAAGATATGAATTATGTCAACAATTTTGGGGGTCAGAGATGGGGAGGACAATAGTGGAGACCGGCACAAAATCAACAATACAGACCAAACATGCAACAGCCTGGGGATATGCAACCTCAAGGACAAATGGTGCTAGTACCATATCAGAAACAATAGGGCTATCCACAACAAAATCATCAACAATCAACATATCAACCACCTCCTTGGCAGCAAGATAACAACATGGTGGAGATCAGGGGTATGGTTCCGCAACTTATTGGAACAAATGGTATAATGTAGGAAAAGTTGGCAGTGTATGATTCAGCTATAAAGAACATTGAAACGCAACTGGGACAACTGTCTATGGCCTTAAACAACCACCCTCAGGGAACATTACCTGCGGACACATATATAAACCCCAAGGAGCAAAACCCGAATCAGCTGATGGTGGTAAGTCTCCGAAATTGGAGAGATTTAGATAGAGAGCAGGAAATTATACAAGCTAGCAAGGAGAGTACGCTAGCCACTCCAGTTCCATTAGAGGTAGATGAACCAACCGAACTTACTGAAGTGGTGGTTAAACAGAGTCATGATGAAAAAGGTAAGGCTAAGATGAATGAGCAAGCTGCAAAACATGTGGCACCTCTTGTGCCAAAAAACCCCAACAGAGAGAAGCCAGCAAGCACTGCACAAAGGGTGATACCTGCACCCTTCCCTCAGAGATTGGTAAAACAAAAGAAGAAAGATCAATACAAGAAATTCATAGCGATGCTGCGTCAAATTAAGTTGAATATTCCTTCGATGGATGCCTTGAGGGAGATGCCCGATTATGCGAAGATAATGAAAGACCTAATGTCACGGAAGTTTGATTTTCAGGACCTTTCCATAGTGACTCTGACACAGACCTGCAACGCAGTAGTGACAGGATCAATGGCTCAAAAGATGTCTGATCCAGGTAGCTTCACTATTCCATGCACAATTGGGAGTTATGCCTTTGCAAAGTCATTATGTGATTTGGGAGCCAGCATAAATTTGATGCCTCTGGCTATATACACCAAACTGGGAATTGGCAGAGCTAGACCGACTTTGATGCTGTTGCAGCTGGCTGACCGCACGGTGAAAGGCCAATTGGGATTTTTGATGATGTGTTGGTGCAAGTGGGGAAGTTCGTGTTCCCTACAGACTTTGTTATTCTGGACTGTCAAGTAGATGAGGAGATACCTATCATTTTAGGCAGGCCATTTTTGGCCACTAGGAGAGCACTGATCGAGTGTGAGACTAAGGAATTAAAAATGAGACTGAACGATGAAGAAGTCATATTCAATGTTCAGCAGTCCATGAGGAGACCCAGTGAATATGCTAATTGCTCCCTAGTGGAGGCAGTGGATGTGATCCTGCAAGAAGGTGATGTGACCCTGACTGCTAAAGATCCATTGGAGGCATGCGTGATTAATTTAGAAGAGATGGATGGTGAAGGGTTAGCTGAGTGGGTTATGGTACTTGAAGGCCAAGGATTCTGGAAAAGGGAACCTCAGTTCGAATCTCTTGAGTTAGAAAAAAGAGCTACACCTCCCGCAAAGCCTTCAATAGAGGAACCTCCAAAGATGGAGCTGAAGCCACTCCCAGCTCACCTCAGGTATGTTTTCTTAGGCCCTGATTCTACTTTGCCTATCATTATATCATCTGGTTTGCTAGATGTGCAGGTAGAACAACTCTTACAGGTACTGCAGGAAAGTAAGACTTCCATCGGCTGGACCATGGCAGACATAAAGGGTATCAGCCCAGCCTTCTGTATGCACAAGATTTTCTTGGAAGAAGGGCACAAACCTTCCAGAGAACATCAACAAAGGCTAAACCCGAACATGAAAGAAGTAGTGAAGAAGGAATTGATCAAGTGGTTAGATGCGGGAATCATCTTCCCCATCCCTGATAGCAATTGGGTCAGCCCTGTCCAATGTGTGCCGAAAAAGGGGGGAATGACTGTTGTACAAAATGAGAACAATGAGTTAATCTCAACTCGTACAGTCACGGGATGGCGGATTTTCATGGATTACCGGAAATTGAACACAGCCACCCAGAAGGACCACTTCCCTTTACCATTCATTGACCAAATGTTGGATAGGCTGCCTTGGCGATCGCACTTTTGTTTCTTAGATGGATATTCGGGGTACAATCAGCTATCAATAGCCCCCGAAGATAGAGAAAAAACATCCTTCACTTATTCGTATGGCATCTTCGCCTTTCAGAGAATGCCTTTTGGACTTTGCAATGCACTAGCGACATTTCAACGATGCATGTTAGCCATTTTTATAGACATGGTGGAGGACATTATGGAGGTTTTTATGGATGATTTCTTTGTGGTAGGGGATTCATTCGAGGACTGTCTTCACAACTTAAGAAGAGTGCTCAAAAGATGTGTGGAGACAAATTTAGTGCTGAACTGGGAGAAGTGCCATTTTATGGTACAGGAAGGGATAGTACTGGCACATCGAGTATCCAGTAAAGGAATTGAGGTCGACCACGCTAAGGATGACGTGATTGAAAATCTACCACCGCCCACTTCAGTTAGGGCGGTGAGAAGTTTCCTCGGGCACGCCGGGTTCTACAGGCGATTCATAAAAGATTTTCCAAAATTGCTAACCCATTATGCAAACTCCTTGAAAAGGATCATCCCTTTGTGTTTTAAAATGATTGCAGGTTGGCATTTGAGGAGCTGAATAAGAGATTGGTGACTGCACCCATCACTGTTGCACCCAACTGGGAGCAACCATTTTGAGCTCATATGCGACGCAAGTGACTATGCCATATGAGCAGTCTTGGGGCAGGGAAAGGATAAGCTGATGTACCCGATTTACTATACAAGCAGAACGCTAAGCGATGCACAACTCAATTACACTGTGATGGAAAAGGAGATGTTGGCTGTTGTTTTTGCATTCGACAAATTCAGGTCATACTTGATTGGCTCGAAGGTTATTGTTTACACTGACCATGCAGCAATTAGGTACCTGATAGAAAAGAAGAAGTCAAAGCCACGCTTGATTCGCTGGGTTCTTCTATTACAAGAATTCGATCTAGAAATATGTGACCGAAAAGGGACATAAAACCAAGTAGCTGACCACCTCTCAAGGTTGGAAGGAGCTGAAAAGAAGGTAGAGGTTGAGGATATAACAGAGACATTCCCAGATGAACAATTACTGGCAATGAAAATGGAGGAGGCACCTTGGTATGCTGATATTGCTAATTATTTAGCAAGTGGTATTGTACCTTATGAACTCTCCTCAATTCAAAAGAAAAATTTCTTTCGTGAGTGTTGATATTATTATTGGGATGAACCTATATTGTTTAAAATATGTGTAGATAACATGATCCGGCGGTGTATCCCCGAGAAAGATCAACATTCTGTTTTGCAGGCTTGCCATGCTTCACCTTATGGTGGACACTTTGGAGGAATTCGGACATTAGCTAAGGTGTTGGAGTCAGTCTTATACTGGACTACTCTGTTCAAGGATGCCCATGCCTGGGTTAAAAGCTGCGATGAATGCCAAAGGACTGGCAACATATCTCGTAGACACGAGATGCCAATGACCACAATTCAAGAGGTGGAGATTTTTGACATGTGGGGGATTGACTTCATGGGGCCATTCGTCAGCTCGTATGGTAACAAGTACATATTGGTAGCAGTTGACTATGTCTCCAAGTGGGTCGAAGCAGTGGCTCTTCCGACCAATGATGCTAAAGGGGTATTAGGATTTCTAAAGAAAAACATTTTCACATGTTTTGGTACCCCAAGAGCTATACTTAGTGATGGCGGAACCTATTTCTGCAATAGAGCATTGGCAAGTTGGAAAAATATGGAGTTCATCATAAAGTGACCACCCCGTACCATCCACAGTCGAGCGGGCAAGTTGAAGTGTCCAACAGGGAGATTAAAAGCATCCTCACAAAAATAGTGAATGCAACAAGGACCGACTGGGCAAAGAAATTGGATGATGCATTGTGGACGTACCACACAGCCTTCAAAACCCCAATTGGTATGTCACCGTACAAGTTAGTGTTTGGCAAGGCATGCCACCTCCCAGTTGAGCTGGAGCATAAAGCACTTTGGGCATTGCAGCAGTTAACTTAGACATGGAGACAGCAGGTACTAACAGAATCACTGGGTTACATGAGCTTGAGGAATTCAGGTTCCAGGCCTATGAGAGTGATAGATTATACAACGAAGAGATAAAATTAATGCATGATAAGAACATCTTGGATTCAAACTTCAAACCCGAAGATCTAGTGTTTTTATACACTTGAGATTGAGATTGTTTTTGGGTAAGTTAAAGTACCGATGGTCAGGACCCTTCAGAGTAGTGCAAATGTTCTTAAGTGGAGTTGTAGAGATTGAATCAGAAGATGGGACAAACAAGTTCACAGTCAATTGGCAGAGGTTGAAACATTACCTTGGAATGGCTGCAGAAAAAGGGATAGAATGGTAATAAATTTGGAAGAGCCCTAGTACGCGAATGAGGAGTGATGACCAAATGCTTGCGTCGTGCCGCGACATTAAATCAGGCGCTGCATGGGAGGCAACCCACGAATGTGTTGTTAGTGTATTATGTAACTTCATATATAAAAAAAAAAACTGGGAACGCCTGGATTAGCGCGCCTGCGCTACACCAGCGCTAAGGCAGAGCTAGTCAGGTTAAACACTGCCTCAAACTTGTTTCAACTAGCGAGACCACGCTAAATCAGCGCTAAGCCGCGCTAGTTGGGTTATTTACTGCCCTTGCCTTCTTAAACTAGCACGCTCGCGCTACGACAACCCTAAGGCCACGCTAGTCCAGGTAAGTCTCGATTTTTTTTTATTGATTTTTTTTTTAATTTTTTCCCTTACCCCGTTTAACTCAAAACCCTACACGCCCCACCCCTCTTATTTCCCCCACTCTCCTTCTCCTATCACACTACTGCCCAACTTAAACCCTCCCTTCTTATTCTTCCTCACCTATTCCTCACTTCCGCCTCCTCCATACCCAGCAATATACAGCACCACCTTCCCTCTCTTTCTCACTCCTTACACTTTCGCTCTTATCCCCTCTACTGGTATGTACTTCTCCCTTTGATTTTATTTTTAATTCTCTAATTTCTTTTTTTTAGTTTCTTTGCTTTCTTTTTGCTTTGTATATAGAATGTAATCTTATTTTAGGGTGGAAAAATTTGTTAGTAGTTAGGTAGGGCTGACAACTTTCAACATACAAATTGCGGGGGTGATGCGTGTTTATTGGGTTACTGTGGTGGTGCCCCTTGTGTTGAAGGGACAGTTTGGGCTTAAAATTAGCTATTGTCCACCATGTGTTTGTTAGAATGCCTATTTGGAGGAAGTGTTGTGACCAATTCAGTGGTGAAGTCTGAGTAGCCACGGTTGGGTCACCCGATTGAATAGAACTGACGTTGAACTATTTGTAGGTACCATGCCTCCCCGCAAACATCATGCAACAGGCACCTCCTATAGCCGCCCGGCTCAAGCCAACACTGGGGGACGGCCTCAGAAGTCGGTCGATTCTAGGCCTTTCAACAGTCAAAAGTTTGCGTCTGCCAAGGCTCAGGACAGATTCAATAAAAAAGAGGCCAAAACCATTGTGCCGGAACAAGCCATGGATCCCAACGCACTAGGGATAACCTGCCCCAATATACCCTTCAAGCTGAGGCGGCGACAACTGGACATATTTTTTGAGGAGCCTATTACTACAAATGTCATGCTTGTTAGGGAATTCTATGCGAACCTGCCTTAACATGAGGACAATACTATTATAGTGCGCAAGAGACCGGTAGATGCCTCTATGGAAAATATCCGGACTCTGTACAGTCTTCCTCCACCAGTTGAGGGGTACGTGGATGCATACCAATCATACAGTGGAAGGCATACTCCCTTGTCCATATTCACCGACACCATCTATCAACCGGGAGCCACTCTGCAATGGTACAAATATGCGAACAAGTTCCACTCCTCGGCCCTCAAGCTTGAGGCCAAATGCTGGTTATACTTCATAAATAGCCGACTCCTAACCTCCAAGAACCTGTCTGAAGTGAACATCCCTCGAGGGTGCTTAATTTGGTGTTTCATGAATAATGCTCCGTTCGACGTGTCCAAAGTAATCCATGATGAAATGTTCCAGTGAGTCCGGGTTCAACGATATGGTTTATACTACCCGTCCCTTGTCACTCGATTGTGTATCCTGGAAAATGTGTCGAGTAACCTTGCTCTACATGGCCGAGTTCCTTCGGTACATCCTTTCACAGTTGATTGGGTCACCATAAGCAAAGAAGTGGTAGCAGCTGAGGAGTTGGTTGGACAAGATTCTGATGATGGTGAAGAAGAGGAGGGGGAGAAACTACACCAGGTAGCTGATGATGTGAAAATTACAGGTGAGCTGCGGATGTTGCAAGCCCGTCTAGGGCCAGTCGGGGATAGCGGTTAGACCGCATAGAGTAAGATATAGATGGAATACGAACCTCGGTGACTAACCTGGGAACTCGTGTTGATGAACTGTCAACTCAACAGAAGAAATCAGAAAATAGGATTATGGGTTGGCTCCGTGCTTTGGGTCGGGCGTGCAGTGTAGACGCCAGCTCTGTCTCCGATCAGGATTGAGCTGTCAGGGAAGTTCCCTTTTCCTTACTCTGTTTTACTTGGCCATTAGGATATGTCCTCATTTTAAATGTGAGGTGGGGATTGGGATTTCTTTGTGTGTGTATGTTGTATATATTCAATTTTTATTTGTTTATTTTTCTTTTTTTAGGTAGTGTAGTAGCTCCCCCTTGGTTTTTCTTTTGACCGCGATTCTTTTCCAAGGGTTTAGTTTGAACCGGGTATAGCTAGCTTCTTCTTTTATTTTGAGTTGTTAGGAATCTCTTGGGTGACGTACTTAATGAGAAAAAAGCAACCTTCACACACCCTAACACCATGATTTTTCGAGTGTGACGCTTAGGCTCTTTTGGTAACTCTTGTAAATTGCCTTAATGGTGCATATGTAACTAACTCGAATGCTTAATGGAGTGTGTTGAGAAACCAATTTGGATTGAATTATGTGCCAAGTGTGTGTGAGGTTATCTACATCTTATTCTATGCTTGTGTCACGACCCAGATTTCCCACCTGCGGGAGTCGTGATGGCGCCTACTCGTGGAAGCTAGGCAAGCCAAATTTAGTTACCTTTCGTTTACAACATAGCCCCTTTTTAACAATTTATGGCAATAATATAAAAACAACGAAATTAAATAGTAGCGGAAGTCTTAATTATAGAAACTAAATCAAAATGCGGAATAGTCAATATAAGCCTCTACCCAAGACTGGTGTCACAATACTCACGAACTGCTAAGAAATTCTAAATACAAATGTCTGAAAGAACACATAAGTTGTTTGTATCGAATACAAGGAGGCAACAGACTAAAAGAGGGAATAAGGGAGATGTCGGGCCTGCGGATGCCTGCAAGGCTACCTCGGGTCTCGCTGGATTGAAGGCCTGCTCCCGTACTAATACTGCTGCTGCTGCTGCTCGAAACCTGGACCTGTGCAAATAGCACAGAGTGTTGCATCAGCACAACCGGCCCCATGTGCTGGTAAGTGTCTAGCCTAACCCCGGCGAAGTAGTGACGAGGCTAGACTGGACTACCACATAAACCTGTACAAATGTATACATAGTGAAATCGAAAATACAAGACAAGTAAACATTATGGGAGGGGGAGCATACTGTGGGGAGATAACAATATTAATAGTAGATCCAGGATAACAATCTAAGGGTAGCTTGGAATTTACAGCGGACAAGAAACAAATACCCAAATAAACATACTTGTATCAATAATTGTTGCAGCGCGCAACCCGATCCCAAAATATCATTCAATGCACGGCATCACCCATCGTGCTTTAACACTCTTCCTCACCCAATGCAACAATCACAAACAAGGGCAAGGGAAATAATTAAACAAGAAGGGAAGTCTCGGCAAGAGTACAAAATCAAACAAATAAAAACCCGGCAAAGGTACGAAATCAATAACCAACAATGTCCCGGCAAGGGAATAAATCACTAACTCTTCTCTTTCTTTCACTTTTCATCTCATATTTAACATTATCACTTGAGCCAAAGCTCCAAGGAGTTACTTATCTCATATACCCGCACAATTTGTATTTCAAGCCGAGCCAATGCTCCACAAAGTTCCAAGATCACAATTCCTTTCACAAGGTCTTCACAACATATAGAAGTCATTAATTAAGCATGGAAGGCATAACAACAACCAAACTATCTGCAAATAAGGGCTCACGGTCATGCTAGACACCAATATATAGATACTCGTCACCATGCATATACATCGTACTCGACAATTAGCAAGTTACAAATAAGACTCAACTCTTATTCCCTCAAGCTAGGGTTAAACCAAACACTTACCTCAACTTTCACGGCCAAATCAATCCACAACAACCGCTTTCCCTCTCGAATTCGGTTCCAACTCAATCGAATCTATACAATAATGACTTCATAATATTAATATATGCTAAACAAATCAAACCCAATGTCTAATTATAGATCTCCAAGCTTTTTTTCCAAAAATTGCAAAATTGCCCCCGGGCCCGCCTGGTCAAAATACGAGGTTCGGACCAAAATCAAATCCCTCATTCATCCACGAGCCCGAATATATAATTTGTTCTCAAATTCGACCCCAAAATGAGATCTAAATCAAGAAAAAGTAAAAGTCCTAACTCTACCCATGTCTCCCGATTTCTACCCTAAATTACATATTTTAGGCTTAGGAATTCAATAAATAATGATGGAAAATAAAGAAAACGAGTTGGGATTTACTAATCCAAGAGGTCTTGATTTAAGGAAGCTTCAATGGATGCCTAAGGACCTTGGAGAAGAAGAAACTCGGATGTTTTTATGAAAATTTCGCGACTACACTGTTCTGAAACTTAAAAATATAACTAGGCAAAATTGCCCTTCGCGTTCGCAGAAACAGGTCGCGTTCGCGAAGGGTAACTGGGCAAGGCATCGCGTTCACGATTGGAAGAATGCGAACGCAAAGAAGAAAGCTAAGGGGGGTCCAGGACTTGGTCTACGCGAACGCATAAACCTTAACGCGGACACGATGAGGAAGGCTGGGGAAGCTACATGAACGTGTGAGCTTGTTCGCGAACGCGGATAGGGGGGGCTAAGGCAACGCGAACGCGAGATAGAGGGTGCGAACGCGAAGAAGAAGAGGTTTGTGCACCTATTGCAGACTTTCTGCACTTTTGCTAAGTCCAAAACCACCCCGAAAACACTCCCGAGCCCTCGGGGCTCCTAACCAAACACATACACTAACTCAACAACATCCTACGAACTTAACCGTGCGATCAAATCGCCAAAATAACATCAAAAACAATGAATCAAACCTCAAAATTAATAGTTTTTCTTCAAACTTCATAAACTTTCAAATTTAGAACTTATAGTCTGAAACACGTCAAAGACGTTCGATTTCAACCAAACTTCACAGAAATATCTTAAATCACATATAAGACCTGTACCGAGCACCGGAACCAAAATACGGGCCCGATACCAACACGTTCTAATCAATTTTCATTTTAATTTTTCCTTAATAATTTCAGAAAAAATAATTTCACTCAAAAATTCATTTCTCGGGCTTGGACCTCAGAATTCGATTCCGGGCATACGCCCGAGTCCCATATTTTTCTACGGACCCTCCGGGACCGTCAAATCATGGGTCCGAGTCTGTTTACCCAAAATGTTGACTAAAGTCAATATTATTCATTTTAATACCAAATTTTAGCATTTTTCACAGAATTTCACATTTAGGCTTTCCGGCTACGCACACGGACTGTACACGCAAACTGAGGCGACTAAAAATGAGGTTTTCAAGACCTCGGAAGCACGGAATAAATAGGAAAATAGGTGATGACCCTTTTGGATCGTCACAACTTGCGTTTGATACCTAGAACTTGCCCAGTGTGTGTACAAATCGAAATAGAGGCTTGTTTATTCCGAGAAGGGAATATGCATTTCTTTGTAAGCCAGAAAAAAAAAAGAAATATTATGTATCCACCTGAATGCAATTAACCATAGTCAACCCCGTTTGAGCCTATAAGCCTATTTCCTTGATAACCATGTGATGAACCATACCCCATTGTTCGAGTAGCTTGTCTGTTTGAACCCTGTACCTCCCAGGAGCACTTAGATTGTTTGTTCTGATGTAAAAGTCAAAGTGTGGGGTAGAGGTGTGGTCTATAAGGGAACACAAGGGAATAGATAAAAGGTGCAAAGTTAAAAAAAAAAAGTTGCACTTAAGAAGAGAAGGGGTGATTATGAAGCAAAGTGTGGTGAAAAGTCTGGGAACACTGGAAAATGGGCGGAATGTCAATGTAAGTGTATTAAAAGTTCTTAGGGAGGTTAGTCACTACACCCAAATGTATCCTACCCGTTCATTAGCCTACATTATAACCAAGTAAAGACATATTGATCTTGAACTAAATGAACTCAATTAGGGGAGTATTACACTACGGGCAAGCCTATGGCGTATCTGTGTAGCATACAGATGTTCTTTGTGAGAGTGAGTGAATTCTTCCTATGTAAAGTTCCTGTTGTCTGGAATATTATGTGTGTGGAACTACTCTCCGGTGTGTGATGTGAGGGCATGTAATTCATGAAAAAGAGGTAAGTCTTGACCTCCCTGCAAAGCATTATGAGAAAGTAAAGTATGACCTGGCATGAGAGAGTTGCCATTTGAGGTATAGATGTTACACTGTGAGAGAGATGCTTATGACTCGTTTGTGGGGTGTCACTGTAGGGAAGCTATGGAGAAAAGAAACCTTGTCGGATGTAGTGGATTGCTCAAGGACTAGCAATGATTTAAGTGTGGGGTGTTGATAATAGACTAAATTGTGTAGTTTGGCCTATGTTCGGGCACCAACTTAAGGATGATTAATTATTTTAAGTGTGTAAATAATGCAAAAATTGGCTCTAATGGTGACTTTTGTGTTTCACATGAGTGCACTACTCAAATAAAGACTTATGATGGTGATCCGGGCAAAAATTGGAACTAGTGGACGAATTAAGGGAATGAAGCTCGGCATGGCAGAGGAAAACCCCACTAGCGCGGCCTTAGCGCACCCGCGCTAGTCCAAATGTGAGAAAAGTATTTGAAATGGAAAATTCGGAAGTCCAAAGCAAAAACCACACAAACTATAAAAGGTTTAACGCGTCCAAAAGAAAAGTCAGTTTTTGAGGTTTGAGAACAAGCAAGTGTGACGACCCAAAGGGTCATCACCTGTTTTCTTATCCATTTCGAGCTTCCGAGGCCTTGAAAACCTCATTTACAGTCGCCTCTATTTGCGCGCACAATCTGAGTGCGTAGCCGGAAGCTCAAATATGAAATTCTGTGAAAATTTGCTAAGTTTTGATATTAAAATGAATAAATTTGACTTCGATCAACGTTTTGGGTGAACGGATCCGGACCCGTAATTTGACGATCTCGGGAGGTCCGTAGGAAAATATGGAACTTGGGAGTATACTCGGAATAGAATTCAGATGTCCCACGCCTGGAAATAAATTTTTGAGTAAAATTATTTTTTGAAAAAACATTTAAGGAAAATGGAAATGAAATTTGATTAGAAAGTGATGGTATCGGGCCGTATTTGGTTCTGGCTCCCGGTACAGGTCGTTTGACACGTTTCGGACTCAAAATGGAAAATTTTGATGTTTTATGAAATTTGAAAGAATTCTTGGATTTTAAAGCTTAATTCGTGGTATATGACATTATTTTGAAAATTTGATCGCACGGTTAAGTTCGTAGGATGTTGTTGAGTTAGTGTATGTATTTGGTTAGGAGCCCCGAGGGCTCGGGAGTGTTTCGGAGGTGTCTCGGAGTGATTTCGGACTTAGAAAAAATTGTAGAAAATTGCAGAATAGTGCCCCATGAACAGTAGCCATGAATAGTACATTGTGAACAGTACCCTGTGAATAGTGCCATGTACAGTACCCTGGGAATAGTGCCATGTGCAGTACCTATGAACAGTGCCCGGTGAAGGTATTAGTGAATTGTTGAATATTATAGAGCATTATCATAAGTTGAGAATTGAGTTGTGAAGTAAACGTGAAAGAAGAAAGGAGAGAGAGAATCATGATATTATTTTTCCTTGTCGGGATTTAATTGTTGTACTATTGTTCTCTTGCCCGGATATTATTATTTTGATATTTTTTTTCCTTGCCGGGATTGTTGTACTATTGTTCCCTTGCCGGGATATTATTGTTTTGATATTGTTTTCCCTTGCCGGGATTTAATTGTTGTACTATTGTTCCCTTGCCGGGATATTATTGTTTTGATATTGCTTTCACTTGCCGGGATTTGATTGTTGTACTATTGTTCCATTGCCGGGGTTTCGTTGTGATTTCATTTATTTACTTACCCTATTTGCCTTGTAATTGTTGTTTGGGTGAGGAAGAGCGTAAAGTACGAAGGGTAATGTCGTGCATTGTTTTGGTGAGGGAGTGTTAAAGCCGAAGGGTGATGCCATGCACATTTATATTATTCATATGGTGAGGAAAGAGTGTTAAAGCACGAAGGGTTATGCCGTGCACATTTATATTATTCATATGGTGAGGAAAGAGTGTTAAAGCACGAAGGGTGATGTCGTGCCGCACGATGTACAATTCCGTGCCGATTATATTAATTTCATGGTGAGGATGAGAGTAAAAGCACGAAGGGTGATGCCGTGCAGTTTATATTGATTCTTATGGTGAGGACGAGAGTAAAAGCACGAAGGGTGATGACGTGCACTTGTCCTTGATTTTTCTAATTCTAATTGAGTTATGTTGTCCTTTACGTTCACTTTCTGTTTGCCGTGTTACTTGTTATTAACAATTCAAGTGTATTAACTGTTTAGATCTCTTTACTGTTGTGATCCTTTGTGTTGGAATCCATAGTGTTTACAATACTTCGCCTTATTATTTTTATATGTTCAATACTTCAAATTTCAACAATTGTTACATTTTTAACTCAATTGATTTCTCAGCTAAATTTTCCTTAAACCGTTTGAGGTTGTACTTTACTTAGAAAGGAATTTCTTCTATGTTTTGATTTATTGATATCTCATATTAAAGGTAATAATTCATTCGATATTGTACTTTAATTGAAAAGGGTATTTTCTTTATCAAATGATTTCTAAATATAACTTCATCTTTTCTAGTTGATTTCCTAAATGGGTTGAAATTTGTACTCTACTTTATATTAAGTAAATGAGACTCTTTAAACATTCTTAAATTGTATTGGGCTATGGACCCTATGAATTGAGTAACATGAAAATGTTATTGCGAAATGTGAGACAGAAACATGTGGGCACATGGTGCCGGGAAAAATATGATAATTTATTAATGACAGATTATGATATAGGCACGAGGTGCCGGAAAAAATATTATGGTTTCATTTAATGGCGCGTGAGTTGTCCATACGGTTGTAATATAAATATGGCCACGAGATGCCGTAAAAATATGAAAGTGGGTTGAAGCCTATATTATTGTGATTATGAGATGAGGCGCCACAAGGTGACCTATACTCGAAAGAATTATATTCGAAAGATACTTATTTGAAAGATATTTATTTGACGGAAATATATTCGAAATATATATTCATTGAAAAGCATATTATCTCAGGAGCATATTATCTCAGAAATTATTACTTGAAGAATTTAAAGGCGAAAGACTTACATTTGAAGAACTTGATTAGTTGATTGCACTTGTATTTATTATTTATTGAGAAACATTTATGTTGTTCTTGTTTTCTGCTATTTATATCACGGGTTGATCATTGTTTCCACCATTATATCTACCTTATATTATTTTTGTACGCTATATTGCACAAGTTTATTAGGTAGTCTGGTTCCAACCTCGTCACTACTTCGTCGAGGTTAGGCTAGGCACTTACCAGCACATGAGATCGGTTGTGTTGATACTACATTTCTGTACATTTTTTGTGTACAGATCCAAGTATTTGATCGATAGTAGCTGTCGTTGCAGTAGAGACTCGAGGTAAATCTGTTGCAGCATTCGCGGTCCTCGAAGTCACCTTCAATTATACTTATTTCAATTTGTTTCCTTTGTTTGGAACAGTGATGTATTTATTTTGTATAACTACTCTTAGAAAAGCTTATGACTTGTACTACCGGTTTTGGGAATGGTAAATTGTTTAGAGAAATTTCATTTTAAGTTAATAAATATCAATATTATTTTTGTTAATGTGAGGCTTACCTAGTTTAGAGACTAGGTGCCATTACGAAACCCAACGGAGGGATTTTTGGGTCGTGACAACAAGAGAGGCAAGGAGGCAACTTAGGAAACAATTCTTATCTCCCTAATTTGTTCTTTTGTCGATGACTATGAATTCTTTTGTAGTTTTTATCATTGTTATGAGTAGCTAGATCTTTTAATCTAAGGTTTTGGGTGAAACCCGTTGGTGATGAATTAGTTGTTAGATTAATATAGTTTTGAGTTGGTTGTTAATCTCTATTTGTTCAACTATGTTTTGATTTTGGTTAACTGAAAGGATCCCCAATTAGCCGTTCCTATTTATTATGTATCTGCTCGAAGAGAGTGCATATTTAGGTAGTTGTTTGAACAATATCACTTTCAGAGTGTAGGCGAGAGTCATAACCGAGGGTTTAGAGGTTGGATTAGTGATAACGATACCTCGAGTGCGATCTAAGTGAACTGTAATGCGAATCTAGCTAGCGTAGCTTGAGAGAGTGGGTCTATTAAATTATCATAAGTGCTTGAGAGAGATTTATTATAGCTGGAGAGTTCTTGATTGATAGAGGTAACTAAGTCAAAGCTATAAGAAATATAAAATTAAGGAAATCAGCAACGGGGGAACCCATTACCTTAGACCTTTATTCCAATTGCTTACAACTCAAGCATAGTTAGTTTTTATCTGTTTATTTACTTTCAGTTTTAGTTATTAGAAATACCATCAACTATTATTTATAACGTTTGGGGAAGTTGATTCTATAGAATTTAGTAAGTCCAACAAAAGTAATTGATAGGTTAATTCTCTGTGGGTTCGACTCTGGGCATAAATACTCAGATTATATTTGCAACATCCGTGTGTCCTTTTATAATGCATAGTTGGGCGAGATCAGGGTACTACATTAGAAAAAAAAATTGCATCTTGTCAAATGGAATGATATTACTAGGCCAAAAACATTGGAGGATTAGGAATTCAAAAATTATGTGAAAAGAACAACGCTTTATTAGCAAGTTTAGCATGGAGACTATTTAAATCACCAAATGATATGTGGGCTAAGGTATTACTATCCAAATATCTTCATACATGTCTTGCTAATAATCACTCTCGCATTTGATCTAACATTACTAATGGTTGGCACCTATGTCACCTAGGTATAAAATGGAATATAGGCAGAGGCACTCACATTAAACTATGGGATGATCCATGTATTGCACCTGGTACAACCATTAGATCAATAATGTATGGACCCTTACCCTTAGAGCATCAAAATATGATTGTCTCTTCCTTTACTAACAACGAGGGATGGGATTGGAATAAACTACCTTTTGAGATGCCCAATAACATTAGACAATTAATTCAATATTCTTATATTTCTAAATACAGTAATAAGGTTGATAGCATTTTCTGGGGTTTAACTCCTACGGGTCTTTTCAGCACTAAGTCGATGTATGGAATATTGGATGCACATCATGATATTTCTACACCTACTTATATAAATTATGAATGGATATGGAAGTTACCTATCCAACCCAAAATCAAAGGATTCATTTGGCTTCTTCACAGAAAGAGGCTGCCCACTAAGGAATATCTCAAACATATAAACGTAATTCAAAATGCTACTTGTGAATTTTGCCACAGGGAAGATGAAAACATCAATCATCTATTCTTAGAGTGCACAAGTGCTAAAACATACCGGCAGACTTTAGGCATCCTTGAATTTATCAATCATTATTTGCAAGGCACACATGCTTCTAATTGGGTTCATAATCTTTTAACTTGCAAGGACCTTCATTTTTCATACAAAATAAATTCGGCCACATGCTTGTCTCTAAGCTTATGGAATATTTTGGTTGCTCGTAATAATAACTATTACAGGCATATTACATCCATAGCATCCACTAAGTTAACTACTCAACAAGCTGCAGAATTCACATATCTTGTAGCTAAGAGGCATACTACTAGTAAAAAGAGGCAACAAAATCTTAAATGGAAACCTCCTAAAGATCCTTTTTATAAATTAAACACAGATGGAGCCCATAATATGAGCAAGTCTGGTATTGGTGGACTGATACGAAATGCAAATGCTGAATGGATATTAGGATTTGCAGCATCAATAACAACAAATTCACCATCCTCAGCAGAAATACATGCTTTGATGCAAGGACTCCAACTAGCTCTCGAGCATAATCTTGTACCACTGGAAGTAGAAGTGGACTCAAAGGATATAATAAGGTTCCTCAACTCTAATAATGCAACACCTAATAATTTAATTTCTGACTACATATACCTCCTGGACTGGTTGGGTAAACCTATAGTAGTGCATGTGTACAAAGAGCAGAATAGAGTTGTAGATAAACTAGCAAAGGAGGGCTGCAATTTTGACATTCAACCAGAGGTGCATATTTTTTACGACATCCCAGACTTTGCATGGACAGATTTTGAGCAAGAAAAGAGTGTAGGGCAGGAACTTGTTTTGGATCACTATAGGCCGCACTCTAGTACTTATAATATTGTAAATACGTATTGTAATAGTGGTAGATCTAGGTGTGGTAGTACAATACTAGGGTATAATACTTTAGCACCCACTACTAGTACGTATGCTTGTAATAGGATGCAATACATGCATCCAGCCTCTGTACACAATCTTTAATATAATCTACGCTTATCTTTTAAACCAAAAAAAAAAAAAGTTATTACAAGCTCTCCGAATATTTTCTTGCATTAAGTTTAATAATTCTTAGCTAACCACCAGTAGTTTTTCATAATTTTTTCTCACTTTGTTAATTTGAGAGCTTAAGTTCCTTAAAAGATATTTTTTGTGTAAATATTACATGTTCGGTGTCTTATAATAGTATTCTTTTAATCATACGTGTTTACCGCATAATAAATAAAGTGAAATAGTTGTGCTGTTTTTGCTCATTATATTTAACTGAGGTTTTTTGAGTATCTCTTGCTATTTGATTAACAAAAAAATATTCTACTGTTGTATAATGACATTTAGGACAACTAGTTGATTCTTTAGGAATAACCTTGAAAGAAGAAAATTTATTGCAATGACGCTTAAAAATTCGTGAGGCAACAACTAATCACCTTCTAGAAAATATACATCATGTCAATCATATTGGAACAATATCTCATATAGTTGATGATGTTAATATTCAACTGTCTTGTTCTTCATCAGAAATAGGTAACAGTATTACTCTTCAGCTATATTGGTATAACATTGTTATCATACTTGATTTAATAGTGTTGAAACTAATAGCATAATTATGTCATGTTGATTCTAAAGGTTTTGTACGAGTGTGAAAACAAAATCAATCAGGCATTCTTTCCTGGACTTCAAGGTGGTCCTCACAATCACACCATGATTTGCTCGACAGTTGTCTTGAAACTTGTATCATATCTATACAAGAGCAAATTTTTAATGTTTTTTTCAATTGTATAGACACTAGCTAAGTGAAGAGTCTTCTTAATCATTAATATTTAATTCAGGGATATAAATTATCCTTGTGTCTTAGATTATGAAATAAGTTTTTTGGGATTTAAGAACTGAAGGGATTTTATCTTAGTTCAGGAATTAATTTTGTAAAACAAACAAATATAGAGTACTTATTTCCCCGAATTTTTACTATGACCAGCATATAGCCTTTTGATGTCTTATTTAATCCTATTTGTTTTCCCTCTGAGTGTATAAAACATATGGATTATATAAAGCAGCCAGTCGAGGACTACAAATTAAAGCTAGAAAAGTTTTTAAAAGATCCATATATCTTTGTGATGTTGCTGATCACAACTCATTTGAATTAGTAGTCATATGACAATTTTAATGCACGACTTGGGTCACCAACTCCTTATTTGGAATTACACTTTTCTTTGTGAATCTTGAGAACAAAAGTGATCATTCTTGAATTACTATTACGAAGAAGCCTTTGGTTGAATCCATTATGAATAATTTAGCATACAATGGACATAACCAGTGGACATATACCTGCTTAGAGCTTCTAGAGTCTAAAATAGATGATCATTCTTCTTAGGCTACTTGGAGGACTCTCATCCTATCTATCGAAACCTGCGGGCATGAAACGTAACGCCCCCAAGCAAAAGGGACGTCAGTACAAATAATGTATCGAGTATGTAAGGCACATAAATAAGTATATAAAAGACATGGAAGAAATATTGAGTAAATGACTTAACCTGTGAGTCTGGATAAATCTATAAATCATGAAATACTTATAGTTTCATGCATATGCGTATAAATGTTATGTCGTGCATAGGTACATGTGTTCATAACATCATCAAGCCTCTGAGGGCATCCCATCATATCATCTCGGCCACTGTGGGTAAAATCAGCAATGTATACCGGCTGGATCAGGTGGCGGTGCATATGTAACGCCATAACCTTTTCCCATATCCCATATATATAAGACCTTTATACCTCTGATTAATATCATGTTTTCTGAGACTCATGAACAAATGATAAAATAATAGGATACATAGGGAATCAAGAACATATGTATCTCTAGCATTTCTATGAATAGAGTCATTTATGGAAGTTGTGCATTTGCTCGTTTCGTTTGTATCGTATGGATCATGCCAAAAGAAAGAAGGGACAGCCTTGACATACCTGAGCCGGCTCTCTTGACAATCCCTTTAATACACGTCAATCGCGATAACATATAATCGGCAAAATTGGAGTAGGAAAAAAATCCGTATATTATTCTTGAGAAAGATTACACCGTACTCCCTTAAATTGCAACATCTCACGTTGCTAAGATGCTAAGAGATCTTATTTTTAATTTTGTTTCAAGAACATCACGTTATTAAGATGCAAATTTTTGTTTAAATTTGCTGAAGCCTTCATCTCTCATAATATAGATACATCAACATCTCACTTAATAACTTAGGAATATCTCTTATAATTTTGTGCCTTGTGGGCACCACTTATGTGTGACTTCACCACCAATAATTCCTCCAATTTTGTCACCTTTCAATGTGACTTAAGAATCAATTAAATGAGCATAAGTTGCTGTCACGATCCAAAACGATGAGCCGCGACGGGCACCCGGTACCTTACTCAATAGAGTACCAACGTAACGTATCTTTCTTATTACATTATCATAGATAGGTGATCCAGAAGGTGCATCATGATACAACCAGATTAAACATGATGAAATACCAGACATAGAACGATCCAACCTGATATAGAAACTTATACCTGTGACATACGGGCCTATAAGGCCAACGTGATCCTTTATATACTTTAAATATGGACCGGCAAGGCCATACAAGCATATGTATGCATGACATCTGTCTACACGCCTCTAAGAGCACTTAAAATAAAGGTCGGGACAGGGCCCCGCTATACCAAACAATATGCGTCTAAATTATACTGACCAAACAAGCAACTCCGGAGCAAATATAACGTACCAACATCTTTCGCTGAGCTTATGGCCTACTTCGGGGACTCTCGACTGTCTGTCAGGACCTGCGGGCATGAAACGCAACGTCCCCAGGCAAAATGGACGTCAATACAAATAATGTACCGGGTATGTAAGGAATGAAAATCAGTAAATAATCGACATGTAAGTCTGAATAACTCTGTAAATAATGAAATACTCATAAGCTCATGCATATATGTGTGTCATGTCGTGCATAGGTACATGTGTTTGTGAGCACGTGATTGTTGCCCTATATGAGAATTACCCCTAAAAATTCAAAATAAAATAATTTTGTGTTGTTTGCAACTTTTGTGGATTTTGTGTTATTTTTCTTTTATTGTTTGCGTTTGCGTGTACATGTCTATTTGTTTAAATCGATGAAAATACAAAAATATGTCGCATTTGTAGTTTTAGATTTAATTGTATAATTAGGAGTAATTAAGTTTGTTCTACAAAATGAAAAAAATCACAAAAAATAATGTACCTTCGTATTTTTTAGCATTTAATGTCCGATTGTGCGATTTTGTTTTCCAATTGTTAGTCGATTACGTGTGATAACTGTAATTACGAATTAATTAGAATTTTTATAAGTTAATTTGATTTATAAATCAATGTAGGATTTTGGTTTTCAATTTGGAAAATTAGTTTAAGAAGAAAAAGAAACAAATAAAACAAGAAAAAAAAATCGGACCAGGCCCAAAAATTCACCAACCCAAAAACCAAAACCCACCTTACCCGGTCCAACACCCGTCCAAAAAATCGGACCCGCCCCCATCTAAACCAAACGGCCCCGTTTTGGCCTTAAATCAATCATGGCCGTTGGATTCTCATCATCCAACGGCCGAAATCAGCTGATCTAATTTCAGTATACCCCAAACCCTTACCCCCAATTTCATTTTTCCAAACCTCCCACCCCTTCGTCTCCCACAGGAAAACCAAACAATCCCAAACCCTAGCCTCCCTCCATCTCCACTAGCCTGAAAACCCGGCGGCGCCGGCTCCGAAGCCCGCCAAACTAACACCATTGAACCCCCTAACCACCCTCTCCATGAATCCCTGCTCCGTTTACCTTGAATCATCCTATAGCTTCTTAAATCTTCAATCGAAGATTCGAGCAAACCCTAAACCTACCCCAACCAGTCCCAAACTCACACCACAGTAACCCCGGACCTCCCTCGTTCCTAAACCATCATTAGTTTCCCTCGAATCATGCTAGAACGGTTCGAATCCCAAATCGAACCAGAAACCCTAGACGAGACCAAACTGGGCTTTGTCCAAAAATAGGGGAAATTTGGGTGTCTAATCGACCTTAGTCGAAGTGTTCTCAGTCGAGAACACTCGATTAAGGTCCATTCGACCTCAAAAGTCCGGGTCTGAGTTCGAGCTTGAGTTCGTTTGGTTTCTGATTTCTTGAGGTATTTATCCTCTCCTTTGTTTGTTCTATTTTTGGTTTATTGTTATTTATTTATGTTGTTGTATTAGTTTTCTTTTTGATTTTTGTCAAACATCTTCTCCTCCTTCAGCGGACTTTTTATTTGGTCCAAGTTTTCTGTTCATTGATTGTGCGTAATAATTTGTGTAATCGATTAAGTAAGTTTCGTCCATTAGTCTGTTCTTGTATCTAATTCGTGTTTGTGTTAAGTCCAAGAATGTTATTTTCTATGTTTGGTTTCTCTGATTTTCGTCTGGTTTACAGTTCCTTGTTATCAATGGTTTAGTTGTGTTTATTTCTCCCCTTACTATGTTGATGGATTCATCATAATTAATACAATGGTCAGTTTGAATAGCCAATTACTCCTGGCTAATAGTTAAGGTTTAAAATCAGTAGGTATTTGCCCATCTTTAACTTGGAGTTGGTTTTCCAGATAGTTGAGTTGAAAATCAGTTTAGTTAATGGCTAGGAATTGTCGATTGGTTATAGCTGATGGTTTTGGGTAGAAATTGAACTGAGGGTAATTTAGTGTAAAGGATTGAACTGAGGCTTTAATTTGAAAGTAGAATGGAGGGTAACAGGACAGCATGGCTGTCAAGGCACACTTGATTTAAAAAGGTCAGAATGCCCATGCTAGGAAGTAAAATAAGAAGAGACAAAGTTGGTGGGGAACAATTGATTAAAAAGAGATTAGACACATAGTAACGGGCTATCAGGGAATATCATGGGCAAGAATTTTCTTAATTGTTTAAGTGTCCTAAGAGCTGTGAAGGGGCCTGTTTTGGGTGTAAATAGAAGCACTTAGGACAGAGTAGAGGGGAATGGTTTTGAAAATCCTGAAAATCAGTATAGAGAGAGTATTGAGAGCTAAAAAAAGGGGCTGGCTTTTGAATGCAAAAAAAGGTCAAAGATTGAGAGCCTAAAAACTGAAGAATGAGGTTTTCTTTTTACTGTTGAAAATCAGTATTAGTACTGTTACTGTTTCATTGAAGTTGAGAGTGCTTTTGCTTTGGTCTTGAAGTTTTTTGGGGGATCGACTAGTTACTGTTTCATTGCACCTCTTAAATCGGTCTGTTTGGGTGTGTAATTGGACACTGTTTCATTGGTATTTTGGGTCCAAGTCTGGTTTAATTCTAGTCATTTCTGTACTGTTTGTGTTGCTGTGGATTATTGTTGTATTGGTTTGAAGTTGGTTATCTATTGTTGTTGCCTCTGCTGTGCTGTGTTATTACTGCTACTGATCACTCCTTCTTCCTCCTTTTTGTGTTTTTTAATACCAGGTACACAATTGAACTCAATTTGATGTAGCTGTGAGGTGTAAACATGAAAAGCAGAATGCTCGGGCATTTGCTTGTTGGATGTTATAGTTGTAGTTCAGTAGATAAATGACAAGTAGTTGTATAGTCCAAATTTGATTCATAACTCAATGAAAAATGCAGATTGTGAAGTTTTTGTACCTAATTAGGACTATCTTTTACTGTTAATGTGTGTTCATTAGTCATAGACTTAGTATAGTTTAGTATTGACTTCAGTTAACATTGAGATAAAATTGAATATCAGTACTGTTTGTACCTATAATTTTACAGCCGAAGATGCTAGTAATTGATGCCTTTTCCTTTATTCGTTAAGCTCACTATTTAGACGTAGGAACAAGTAATTTCATGTTAGTGGTTAATATCAAAAGATTACTTAAACTTGAAACAACTAACTTATTCAGGAATGTTAGTATAATCAATTAATCAAGTCACTTAGTTTAAAAATTCAATCTAGCATCTATTGGAACTTAAGGATCCATCATCAGTTAAATAAACAGAGTAACATGTTTTTGATCTGTAAATTCAAATGGTGGAATGTTCGTTTAGTTTAAGTAGGCAAGCGTTATTTTCCGTTACAGGCAAGAATGATTAAAAGATTTGATTTCACATGAGTTTAATGGGCCTAAGTACTAAATCTTGAACCATGGCTAATTAGGATATTTCCTGTATTATTAGAGACAAATAAATAGCAAATCATAGTCGCTTTTAGGTTTGCCTTTTAAATAAATAAAATGAGATGAGCCTCGCCCATTAAAAATGCATAATTTGGGGCCCTCGTTAATTGTATATATTAATTACTTAGACTTCGGGATGGGTCGTTTAACAAAATTTCATGGCCTTCCCCAAAATAATAATATGCTAGTTGCTTTAGGCGCGCTTTTAATAATTTACTTTCTTAAATTCGGGTGCACATTTATGTGACCCAAATCCAAATCGCAACGGAGTCGAAATATGTCAATAACCACGGGTACATTGATGTGACGTGGTTCGAGATGTGTTTTCATGACGTTGCGATTCTTATAAAAATAATAATAATCAATAGCGGTTAAAAGGTAAAATATGCACATAGGTTTGAACATGTACTAAAAATCAGATAATTAAGCCGAATATAATAGTTAAGCGACCGTGCTAGAACCACGGAACTCAGGAATGCCTAACACCTTCTCCCGGGTTAACAGAATTCCTTATCCGGATTCCTGGTTCACGGACTGTAATACAGAGTCAATTTTTTCCTTGATTCGGGATTCAAACCGGTGACTTGGGACACCATAAATCTCCTAAGTGGCGACTCTGATTCTCTTAATAAATGAATCCCATTTTGATTGTCCTTTAATTGGAAAAATTCCCTTTATTACATCCTTCGTGGGGTGCGGTAGGCGAAACAGGAGGTGCGACAGCTCTGGCGACTCTGTTGGGGAGGTTCAAAACCCTGAACCGAAGTTCTGGGTTTAAGAATTCGAGCTTAGAATAATTGTTATGTTTGGCTTTATCTGATTTTTCTATATGTTTTCCTGCTAAATGCGCTAAATGCTTTACCGCTTTTGATATTATTTGAACTGTATATATAAACTGTGCCGAAACCTTTCTCTTCTCACCTCCGGGGATGTGCTTACTGGTTGAGACTCCCTATTCTGTTAGTGTCATACTTTGAAATAAGAAAGGGCTCGGATAAGTTACAAAGCCGGACGATCCTGCAGGTCCCCGGTATGTAGCCCCCTCCCCGACTCGAGTTGTCCGCTCGGGTACACTGTCTAGAACACATATCCAGGTTTTTGAACCTAGAATAACTTGACTTCATGCCGGATCCCTAGTAGGAACGCTTATTTGCATCACGTTGCATTTGACTTAGGGGACTCAACACAGGGGTTGGGTCCATTTAGGACAGGTAACCTTAAATGAAAAGGACCATCCTACCGCATCCTGTTTGTTTTACGCATTTATTTGCTTCAGACTTGCATGCTGACCGGCTTCTGAAAATCGGGAATACGGAAAATATAGAAAAAGAAAAAGAAAAAATAGTAGCATAGAGAAGTAATCACCTATTTTAAGAAAGACCCAATGTCCGAATAGCGTCGAAACTCTGCTGAAATTTTGAAAAAAAATTGAATTGTTTTTTTATTTATTTTGATTTATTTGAAAAATAAAAGAAAAGAATACTGGTTTCGAAATTAGTTATTTTGTTTGGCAGAACTACGCTGGTTTGATTCTCACATGGTGTGAGATACGTAGGCAACTCTCATCGGGTCCAACCCTCCCCTTTTGCAAAAATAGCCAAAAAATATCAAATTTTAATTTTCGTCGTAAATAAGTCGGGTGATGCCGTTTTCATCAAATATAGCCGAATATTCCCGAAAGGGACGCCGGAAGGCTGACTTTGCATAAACGGCCACCTTTGGTCATTTTTTAGATTTTGGCCGGTTGACCCACACAGCCTTAGAATCTTCGTCCCCGAGGCACTGAAAGGCCGTGTTTGCAATACCGGGTCCTTTATTTTAATTCGAAAAAAAAGAGAATCATAAATAAGTCGGGTGATTTTATTTTGTTGAAAATAGCTGAATGTTCCCGAAAAGGACGCCGGAAGGCTGACTTTGCATAAACGGCCACCTGTGGTCATTTTTTTAGGTTTTTGGTCGATTGACCCACACAGCCTTAGAATCTTCGTCCCCGAGGCGCTGAAAGGTTGTGTTTGCAAATATTGGGTTTTCTATTTCTGAAAAACAAGACAAAAAAAAAGAGTCAGTGGGCAAGTGAATGCCTTTGTGATTTTTGGTCAAAATAAGCCGAGCCAGCTTCGGTAGTGTATTGAACCGTTCTTGCCGAGATAGCCTTAGAGTATCTTTCAGTTGTCGAAAGGCTATCTTCGTAAAAGAACGAACAAGCTTGTAAAAGTGTCATAAAATAGATCCTCCCCGGCCTCAAAATTCATGAGATATTGGGAAGGGGCCATGTTTGCAAAAATAGCCATTTGGTTGAAAATTGTCAAGCAGGAAAAGGAAGCTGGCCGTTTGTTTTTGAGTTTGTAATTCTTTTGATTAGAATATGTGGGTTGTTTGATTTTCGAGTTTGTAGGTCATCTTTAAACCTTTGAAACCCAGTCTGTTTTATTATGAAAATTAAAAATTCCAAAAAATATTTCATTGTTGTTTACCTTTCATTCATCACGAACTACACACGGTCTGATTCATGCGGGGTCATGATACGTAGGCAATCTCTATAAGATTCGAGCACAACCAAAAAAAAATGAAAAATGGAAAAATAAAATGAAATGAAAAAAAGATGTTGTTAATAATAAGGACCGACTGAGTCCATTCTAACATGTTTTGTTTTGAATTATAGTGAAAGTTGAGGTGGTTGGTTGTGGTTCCCAAAATAACTCTTCCCTGCAACACAAAGTCAAAGGACAATGGCAGAAAACCTCAGAACTGAGTGGGTTGGTACCGATGCCCGACAACAGCTGGTTGAACGAAACAATGGGTTGGTAGAAGAAGTGAAAATGTTGAGGCAACATATGGCAAACATGTATCAGGCATGGATGGTTGGAAAGGCACCCATACCGCCACCGCCCGGTTTCCCCAATGATGTCCTTACCCAAACTTTGGCATCTCCCGATCACCCTAGC
Organism: Nicotiana glauca; assembly: GCA_026770625.1. NCBI lineage: Eukaryota > Viridiplantae > Streptophyta > Magnoliopsida > Solanales > Solanaceae > Nicotiana > Nicotiana glauca. The sequence continues at coordinate 35,025 of MU713062.1, forward strand.
AGTTTCGTCACTCTTCCTCCAAGTCCTGAGAGGTTGAGTACACTCCCTGACGTCCGCCTGCTCGCAAGGATTAAAGTACCAAAGTTCAAGGAATTCGAAGATCCGGTCATCCATCTGAGGGAGTACTGCAATGGGGAATGTTGGCAAGAAAGACGATTTGTTACTAGCATACTTCCGCAGAAGCTTGACTATGGCAGCTTTGGAATGGTATGATCGTCAAGATGTCAGTAAGTGGAATACATGGGATAACATGGCGCAAGACTTTGTGCGACACTTCCAGAACAACACAAACATCGTCTCGGACCACTCCTCCATATCTCGGATAGAGGAGAAGCCTAAAGAAGATTTTGGGAAGTTCTAGCTCAGATGGAGGGAGCAGGTTGTTCGGGATAATCTTCCCATGAAAAGAAAAGATGTTGTTGAACCTCCCCAACGACAAGGTCCAGTGGTCGTCCTGGCTAAACGCCCGCAGTCTCTATATCGACCCCGTGGATATCCTTGTAATTCTCCAAGCCATTACGTCTCTCTACCGGACTCCCAAAAACATACTTCACTTTTCAAGTACCCAGCTCCACAAAATGCCTATCCACCTCCGAGGGCCTGTAGAAATCCTCTAGGTTCAGGGTTTCATGGGAATCAAGCTTTCAAGAATGAGAGGAAACAGAAATATACTCCGCTGGGAGAATCCTATACTACTCTGTTCCACAAATTGAGACAGTTAGGCCTGTTGAATTCCATTGAACCCAAATTGCCAAATCCCCTTCCTAGAAATCTTGACCCTTCAGTAAGGTGTGAATATTGTACGGGGGCTCCCGGACACGATACTGAGAAATGTTGGAAGTTGAAGAATGATGTGCAAGAGCTTATTGATACAAATAGGATCGAGGTTCAGGTTCCAGAAGCACCAAACATTAGTCAGAATCCATTGCCAGCTCACCATGAGACCCACATGATCGAATTGGTACACAAGGGAGGGGCACTTAAGAAGCCCGATCCATGATAGTGAGACCATGTTCCAAGGAAAAACCAATCAGCAGAAGTAGCGTCTAAGATGTCGTGCTTGGTAATTGGGAAGACGCTCCATTTTTGGTCAGTCGAAGTAGAGCTTTGGTGGTTTATTTTGTGGTCATTTCTGTGTGTTCGGGTTATTTTAGGGTTGTGATCCGGATATTTTCTTGTGTCAAACTCTATTATCCTTCCATTTTGTCACAACAGTTTGCTTAGTTTTGTCCACGTTTTGTGCTCTGGTTTGTTTTGCTTGTTTTGTTGTTCGAACTGTTTCACCGTTAGTCTAATACAATTTTCGGTCTTTATCATTTCCAGTCATTTTCTTTGTTTAGTTCTTTTATCCTTTTGTTGTGTCTTTTGTTCAAACGTCGATTCTAGTAACATGACATGCGCACATAATTGTGGACTAATCTTAAAAGTTAATTGTAAAGCCATTGGGAGGTGATCGGGACATTTAAAGGAAATAAGAACAGATCGGGATATTTGGATCCCGAGTCATGTGAAACTGGGTCAAGTAAAACATAAAGAAAATCGTTAAAGGCAAGTTGGCCATGTTGACATGGGGGTCGTTCATGGTAATGAAAATGAGAATGTTGCCCAACAGTGCTTTAAAAATATGGCGAATGTTAATCGTGTTGTTTGCACTTGGTATGTTTTGAAGATTGGAATGACGAAGGCATTTTGTTCTGCTATCTAAACACTTTATCCTTCGTTATCCCTTTGAGCCTTATTTGATTTCTTTCATACCCCTCCTTCAGAATCAGTAGCAAAGATTAGAAACACAAACGTGGAAGATAAAGAAAAAGAAAAAAAAAAGAGAAAAAGAAAACAAAGAAAAAGAGAAAAATAATAAGTGGAAAGGAAAACTAGAACAACGACGAATTGGGAACTACGTTTGACCTGATTCCTCAAAGAGGATACGTAGGCGCTTCACAGCTCGGTCATAGTATAACTAAAAATCGAAAATCCCCAAGCAAGAAATTAGGGCAAAAGTTGTGTTTATTATAAATAAATCTAGTTCCGAAGGTTGTAATTTTAAACCAAATTGATATGTTTTTGAGCCTTCAAGTACCCTTTCTTTCTAGCCCTATCCAAATCCCACATTATGGTCCAAAGAAAGACCTTCCGATCAGTCTTCAAAAGAGGCTAAGTCAGGCAAATGAGAGAGTCTTATCAGAACATAATACTCTGATTCCCAGCAGCAAAGACTCTGATGCCGAGCAGAAAAGGAATATGAGAGAGTCTTAGCGGTAACACCCTAATCCCCAGCTGAAAAGTAATACAAACGAGAGAGTCTTGTTGGTGAAAACCTTCACAGGCACCATGAGATGATTGTAAGCTGAGAGAAATCAAAATGAGAGAGACTTGATAGTGAAAACCTACGGGCATTACAAGTCGAATAAGGATAAGAATCAGAAGAGACGATTAACAACGAAGGATAGGTCACATGTGCATGTCATGACCATTAGAGTTGGTATCCGCGTTTGATAGGTTTTTATTTTTATAGTTTTCTTGTTAGAGAGTCATCCCTTTCTTTTGTCTTTTATTCTGTTCCCTTTTATCTTTCTCCTTCTATCGAAAAATTCCCCAACAGAGTCTGTTTGGTTGAAACAAGTGAGAAATGACTTCAAAATCTGCCATCAGCTCTCCAATTATGCAAGACGAGATCTGACTAGTATATCCAAGTGGTATGAGTCAAGAAGGCACAAGCGCAAGGCCAGTGTCAAGGAGGATATCCCCAGCAAAAGCGAAGGTTATAGACCTCAAGGCCAGGGCCAATAGAGCAATCAAAGAACAATGTGGAGAGCGATGAGCATATTTGGAAATGCACATGAGACTCAAGAGCCGGGAAATGCCAGTTCCCAAGATATTGCCATAAAAGAAGGGGGATATCCCCAGCAGAAAAGGTATTTCTAGTGACAAGGATGAACGAAGGAAGTGGTTCATCAGTAAAACATGCAAGATCCTCAAGCAAAGTCATTGTCATAGGAATGTGGGGGGTCAGGATACAAGTGGAAAACAATGGTGAAAGCCTTGTGAATAAGGAACCGTCAAGAAGGTTGGAAGTTATTGGCCAAATTTCAAGATGGTCGGACGACGCAAAGCAGGGCAAGTCGTTCTAAGACCAGCAAATAATATCATCCTCAGCAAGTTTTGATAGTGTAACGAAATGCAGAGCAGGGAAGGAGAAAAGGAAAAACCATCCCCAGCAGGAGTAGCATAACCAACCACCGCGTTTTAAACTAACAAATTTTCTTTGATTTGAAGTAGGAAAAGGAAATGACATTAATGGCAGAAAGGCATGCCACAAGGAAGATTATCAAACTGGGGCAGAAAATTTTCTGGAAATCGGGTATCCACTTGGGGAAGAAGGAAGATAAGACAAGTCTCGAAGGAAGACGACATCAGCGTTATCCCCAGCAAAAGAAAAGAAAAAAAAGAGAGATAAATCCCCGGCAGTTTTGGAGGAAGGAAAGCACCAGCTTTAAGTGAAGTAGCCTTGGAAAAATCCAGATGGCACAAGGGAGGTGGTCTTTGAACCAATGTTATCCCCAGCGGTGTTGAAAGAAAGAAAATAACAAGTTTGAGTGAAAGGAGTTGTATCCCCAGCGGACAAAGCAAAAGGATGAAACTTGTGTCCAGAAAAAACAAAAAGCCAGTGTTATCCCCAACAGCTTTTGGAAGAATGAAGCACCAGTTTTGAAGGAAGGAAAATTCCCCCAGCAGTGTTATCCTCAACAGTGTTATTCCCAGCTGATAACATTTTATCCCCAGTAGTGTTGAGAGGAAATTTGAAGAAAGTAGTTTTGAAAAAACAAAAGAAAAAAAGGGGAAAAACGGAAATTCCTCCAGCAGTATTATCCCCAGCAGGTAAGTAAATAATTCCCCAGCAGTGTTATCCCCAACAGTTAAGAGGGATGCAACACAAATATGGAAGGAAGTAGTTTTGAAAGAGGAAGGCGATACAAGTTTTTAAGGGAAGCAGTTCTGACAGAAGGTACTTCAAGTAGAAGGAAATGGCTTACAAGGCAAAGAAAGGACAACAGTAGTAGAATGCATATAAGGTACCCACTTGAGGAAGAAGGAAGATAACACGAGCTGTAAGGGAAGGAGGAAATCATCCCCAACAAGAATGTCACAACCAACTACCATTTTCAAAACTGACAAAACTTTTCTTTGTATGTAACAGGAACAAAGCAGTGCAAATTCCCTCCTAAGATGAAAAATCTTAGTCCGATGGATGTTTTTCTCCTAAGATAAAAATCTTAGTCCGATGAATTCCCTCCTAAGATAAAAAAATCTTAGTCCGATAGATGTTTTTCTCCTAAGATAAAAAAATCATAGTCCGATGAATTCCCTCCTAAGATAAAAAATCTTAGTCCAATGGATGATTTTCTCCTAAGATAAAAAATCTTAGTCCGATGAATTCCCTCCTAAGATAAAAAAATCTTAGTTCGATGGATGATTTTCTCCTAAGATAAAAAATCTTAGTCCGATGAATTCCCTCCTAAGATAAAAATCTTAGTCCGATGGATATTTTTCTCCTAAGATAAAAAAATCTTAATCCGATGAATTCCCTCCTAAGATAAAAATATGTTTTTCTCCTAAGATAAAAAAAATCTTAGTCCGATGAATTCCCTCCTAAGATAAAAAAAATCTTAGTCCGATGGATGATTTTCTCTTAAGATAAAAATCTTAGTCCGATGGATGTTTTTCTCCTAAGATGAAAAATCTTAGTCCGATGATTTTTTTCTCAAGATAATAAGAAGTCAGTTGAAAAGACTTAGAAAAGATAACAAAAGGGGAAGGCAAGAATTGAAAAATTGAAAGAAATAGTTGGAAAGTTACTAAGAAGTGAAGGACAACAAGTAGAATGTTTCAGATAAAACAACAAGAAGTGGGAAGCAACAATTGGAAGGTTTCAAGTAAGACAACAAAATGGACCTAGTCTGATGAATTATCTCCTAGAGTCAAAATCTCAGTCCGATGAATCTTTCTCCTGAGATCACACAAAAATGGACCTAGTCTGATGAATTATCTCCTAGAGTCAAAATCTTAGTCCGATGAATCTTTCTCCTGAGATCACACAAAAATGGACTTAGTCTGATGAATTATCTCCTATAGTCAAAATCTCAGTCCGATGAATCTTTCTCCTGAGATCACACAAAAATGGACCTAGTCTGATGAATTATCTCATAAAGTCAAAATCTTAGTCCGATGAATCTTTCTCCTGAGATCACACAAAAATGGACTTAGTCTGATGAATTATCTCCTATAGTCAAAATATCAGTCCGATGAATCTTTCTCCTGAGATCATACAAAAATGGACCTAGTCTGATGAATTATCTCCTAGAGTCAAAATCTCAGTCCGATGAAACTTTCTCCTGAGATCACACAAAAATGGACCTAGTCTGATGAATTATCTCCTAGAGTCGGAATCTTAGTCCGATGAATCTTTCTCCTAAGATCACATAAAATGGACCTAGTCTGATGAATTATCTCCTAGAGTCAGAATCTTAGTCCGATGAACCTATCTCCTAAGATAATAATGGCATTTTATTTTCCAAGAAATTGAAGTCGGGAGCCCGCCCGTATAATGGAGGAATACATTCAAGTGTTGAAGTCAGTGACCCGCCAGAAGGCAGAGGGTTACGACAGAAAATCCCCAGCATAAATCCAAATTTAGAAATCAGAAGGAAGGCAACATCGGTCGGAAGAAGGCAATCCAAGCTTCGAAGAAAAAATAATTCGAAACTCACAAGAAGGAAATAAGCAGTTCAAGTTCGGCAATCAAGAGAAGCTGGCGAGTCAAGTCAGAAAGAAAGAAACATCAGTGGAAACACAAGTCAGCAAGACATCAAAGCACAAGAAGCACAGGAAAGAGCAAGTTTAAGAGCTAGATAAGATTTTGTAACTCGTAGACTAGTTTAGTCTAGCTTTTTATTTTCTGTTTAGCACGATGTAATAAGGAGGTCGGTAAGCAATAGCGGCAGCAGCAACAGCAGTAACAGCAAAATCACAGCTTCCACGGTAGTCCCAGCTACCAAAACTTCCCGAACTACATTGACCTGATTCCTTTTTTGCCAGGGATATGTAGGAGACCTTTTGAAGCAAAGGTTCGGTCAAATCTTTCAAAAAAAAAATTAAAAAAATGCTTCACACGGAGTACTAGAACGGGCAAAAATCGCTCGTATCCGCTCACTTTATCTTTGCACGAAAACTCTCTGTGTTTCCGGGCAAAGAGGGGCAGCTGTGAGCACATGATTTTTGCCCTATATGAGAATGACCCCCAAAAATTCAAAATAAAATAATTTTGTGTTGTTTGCAATTTTTGTGGATTTTGTGTTATTTTTCTTTTATTGTTTGCATTTGCGTGTACATGTCTATTTGTTTAAATCGATGAAAATACAAAAATATGTCGCATTTGTATTTTTATATTTAATTGTACAATTAGGAGTAATTAAGTTTGTTCTACAAAATGAAAAAAATCACAAAAAATAATGTACTTCGCATTTTTTAGCATTTAATATCCGATTGTGCGATTTTGTTTTCCAATTGTTAGTCGATTACGTGTGATAATTGTAATTATGAATTAACTAGAATTAAGTTAATTTGATTTATAAATCAATGTAGGATTTTGGTTTTTAATTTGGAAAATTAGTTTAAGAAGAAAAAGAAACAAATAAAACAAGAAAAAGAAACAAATAAAACAAGAAAAAGAAAAAATCGGACCAAGCCCAAAAATTCACCAGCCCAAAAACCAAAACCCACCTTACCCGGTCCAACACCCGTCCAAAAATCGGACCCGCCCCATCTAAACCAAACGGCCCCGTTTTGGCCTTAAATCAATCATGGCCGTTGGATTCTCATCATCCAACGGCCGAAATCAGCTGATCTAATTTCAGTATACCCCAAACCCTTACCCCCAATTTCATTTTGCCAAACCTCCCACCCCTACGTCTCCCACAGGCAAACCAAACAACCCCAAACCCTAGCCACCCTCCATCTCCACTTGCCTGAAAACCCGGCGGCGTCGACTCTGATGCCTGACAAACTAACACCATTGAACCCCCTAACCACCCTCTCTACGAATCCTTGCTCCGTTTACCTCGAATCATCATATAGCTTCTCGAATCTTCAATCGAAGATTCGAGCAAACCCTAAACCTAACCCAACCAGTCCCAAACTCACACCACGGTAACCCCGGACCTCCCTCATTCCTAAACCATCATTGGTTTTCCTCGAATCATGCTAGAATGGTTCGAATCCCAAATCGAACCAGAAACCCTAGACGAGACCAAACTGGGCTTTGTCCAAAAATAGGGGAAATTTGGGTGTCCAGTCGACCTTAGTCGAAGTGTTCTCAGTCGAGAACACTCGATTAAGGTCTGTTCGACCTCAAAAGTCCGGGTCTGAGTTCGAGCTTGAGTTCGTTTGGTTTCTGATTTCTTGAGGTATTTTTCCTCTCCTTTGTTTGTTCTATTTTTGGTTTATTGTTATTTATTTATGTTGTTGTATTAGTTTTCTTTTTGATTTTTGTCAAACATCTTCTCCTCCTTCAGCGGACTTTTTATTTGGTCCAAGTTTTCTGTTCATTAATTGTGCGTTATAATTTGTGTAATCGATTAAGTAAGTTTCGTCCATTAGTCTGTTCTTGTATCTAATTCATGTTTGTGTTAAGTCCAAGAATGTTATTGTCTATGTTTGGTTTCTCTGATTTTCGTCTGGTTTACAGTTCCTTGTTATCAATGGTTTAGTTTTGTTTATTTCGTCCCCTTTGTATGTTAATGGATTCACCATAATGAATGCAATGGTCAGTTTGAATAGCCAATTACTCCCGACTAATAATTTAGGTTTAAAATCAGTAGATATTTGCCCATTTTTAACCTGGATTTGGTTTTCCAGATAGTTGAGATGAAAATCAGTTTAGCTAATGGCTAGGAATTATCGATTGGTTATAGCTGATGGTTTTGGGTAGAGATTGAACTGAGGGTAATTTAGTGTAAAGGTTTGAACTGAGGCTTTAATTTGAAAGTAGAATGGAGGGTAACAGGACAGCATGGCTGTCAAGGCACGCTTGATTTAAAAAGGTCAGAATGCCCATGCTAGGAAGTAAAATAAGAAGAGACAAAAGTTGGTGGGGAACAATTGATTAAAAGAGATTAGACACATAGTAATGGGTTGTGAGGGAATATCATGGGCAAGAATTTTCTTAATATTTTAAGTGTCCTAAGAGCTGTGAAGGGGCTTGTTTTGGGTATAAATAGAAGCACTTAGGACAGAGTAGAGGGGACTGGTTTTGAAAATCCTGAAAATCAGTATAGAGAGAGTATTGAGAGCTAAAAAAAGGGGCTGGCTTTTGAGTGCAAAAAAGGTCAGAGATTGAGAGCCTAAAAACTGAAGAATGAGGTTTTCTTTTTACTGCTGAAAATCAGTAATAGTACTGTTACTGTTTCATTGAAGTTGAGAGTGCTTTTGCTTTGGTCTTGAAGAGTTTTGGGGGATCGACTAGTTACGGTTTCATTGCACCTCTTAAATCAGTCTGTTTGGGTGTGTAATTGGACACTGTTTCATTGGTATTTTGGGTCCAAGTCTGGTTTAATTCTAGTCATTTCTGTACCGTTTGTGTTGCTATGGATTATTGTTGTATTGGTTTGAAGTTGGTTATGTGTTGTTGTTGCCTCTGTTGTGCTGTGTTATTACTGCTAATGATCACTCCTTCTTCCTCCTTTTTGTATTTTTCAATACCAGGTACACAATTGAACTCAATTTGATGCAGCTGTGAGGTGTAAACTTGAAAAGCAGAATGCTCGGGCATTTGCTTGTTGGATGTTATAGTTGTAGTTCAGTAGATAAATGACAAGTAGTTGTATAGTCCAAATTTGATTCATAACTCAATGAAAAATGCAGATTGTGAAGTTTTTGTACCTAATTAGGACTATCTTTTACTGTTAATGTGTGTTCATTAGTCATAGACTTAGTATAGTTTAGTATTGACTTCAGTTAACATTGAGATAAAATTGAATATCAGTACTGTTTGTACCTATAATTTTACAGCCGAAGATGCTAGTAATTGATGCCTTTTCCTTTATTCGTTAAGCTCACTATTTAGACGTAGGAACAAGTAATTTCATGTTAGTGGTTAATATCAAAAGATTACTTAAACTTGAAACAACTAACTTATTCAGGAATGTTAGTATAATCAATTAATCAAGTCACTTAGTTTAAA
>MU713062.1:56612-75739 GCA_026770625.1 Nicotiana glauca
AATTTGACTAAATGATTCGTTAATTATCTGATTACTAATTAGAGAATAAAAATGAAAATATTTTTTCTTTATAAAAAATTGAAAAACGATAATAAAACGAAATGCTTAAAAAAAACTGAAAAAATATTTTTCAAAAATGAAAATAATTTTTCATTTTTAAAGAAAAAAAATATTTCATTAAAAAGATTTTTTTCTGTTTTTACAAAAAAAAAATCAAGGTTTTACAAAAAAAAAAATTTGAAAAAACTGAAAATTAACGGAGGAATGGCATATCTGGGCCATTTCTTTAACGGCAATGGCATAGATATAGCAAAATTTTAACGAATGGCATAGATGAGCCATTTCTGAAAGTTCAGTGGCATATTTAGGCATTTTCCGTTTATTTTTATGACCAATCTTTCTGTTTTCCTTTTTCAATCTAAGAGGAAAGTAAAGTAACTATTCGATGATAGACATGAGTGTTTAGAGGTGCGCAGCCTTAATCAGTTAACACACTAAACATTTAGTCACATACTTAACGACACCCCTCCTCATATCTTTTAGTAATATATATTTCTATCATTTTCCTATTAGTGGCATCAGATACAAGTTGAAAAGAGGACAAGATATTAAATGGCCGTTAGACCGGGCTGAACCTACCCAAAAAGGCTTATTTATTTTTGTTACAACCACAGAAATTAAGGACAGGTAGTCTGTCACGATCCGGATTTCCTACCCTCGGGGTCGTGATGGCGCCTACACGTAGAAGCTAGGCAAGCCGCAAGCCGCAAGCCATAAACTCCTAACTCTTTCATTTCAAATTCTTTTTACCAATCATATCAACAAGCGTTAAATATTAGAATAACAGCGAAAATATGAAATCTAAGCGGAAGACTTAAATTAAATAAACTGAGCAATAATGCGGAAATCATCATATGCCTCTACTCAAGAACCGGTGTCACAACATCCACGGACTACTAAGAGTACTAAATACAACAGTTTGAAGGAAAAATAACACTGTTGTCTCGAAACATGAGATAACATAATGAAATGTAAGATAGAGGAGACGCCGGGCCTACGGACGCCTGCAAGGCTACCTCGGTGTCTCGGTAGACTGAAGGAAGACTCCCGAACTACTGTTATTGTCCGGTACCTGGATCTGTGCAAAAGAGCACAAAGTGTAATATTAGCACAATCGATCCCATGTACTGGTAAGTGCCTAGCCTAACCCCGACGAAGTAGTGACGATGCTAGACAGGACCACCATATAAACCTGTGCAGTTATATTCATATACAACGGAAAAATAAATAAGAATAAACATTTTAATGGGAGGGAAACATGCTTCGGGGATAGCAGATAATACAAGACTTCAAAGAATAATAAGGGAAAATCAACAGTTTAACTCTAACACGGATAAGGGAAACAAAAGCAGAATTTTACTGTTAGTACACATCTCGTTGCAGACGTGCAACCCGATTCCATTTATCAATGTTTCCTTGGTATGCGTACCACCCGCTCCCATTTTATCAAAATTTCTATGGTAGGCGTACCCACCCGCTCTCATTTCATCAAATCTCGTGGTAGGCGTACTATCCGATCCCATTTCATCATAACTCGTGGTAGGCGTACCACCCACTCCCATTTCATCAATATCTTGTGGTAGGCGTATCACCCGCTCCCATTTCATCATAACTCGTGGTAGGCGTACCACCTGCTCCCATTTCATCAATATCTTGTGGTAGGCGTACCATCCACTCCCATTTTAATTCAACACAAAGTCACAATAAAATTCCAGCAATGAAAATAAAAGCAATATAATAATAATTTTCCGGCAAGGGAACAAAAATATCAAAATAACCATCCCGGCAAGGGAGAATCAGCTATAACCAAATCCTAGCTCAACTCTTACTCAGCTCGATTAATACTAGTACTTAAACATAAATAAAGTCCACGAGAATAAACTAAATCTCTACTCAATATCAAGAGTCATCAATTTAAAGCATCTGAAATGTCATTTAAGAACACAACAACTATCAATTTAAGACTCACGGTCATGCTCGACACCAACATATAGATACTCGTCACTATGCCTATACGTTGTACTCAACAAGAAACAATTAGCAAATAGGACTCAACTCCTAATCCCTCAATCTAGGGTTAGACCAAATATTTACCTCAAACTTCCACGATCAAATCAATCCTCAATAACCACCTTTCCTTTCGAATTCGGCTCCAATTCAATTATATCTATACATAAATGACTTCAATACATCAATAATTGCTAAACAACACGAACTCAATGCCTAATTATAGCTTTTCCATCATATTTCCCAAAAACTCAAAAATTGACCCTGAGCCCGCTTGGTCAAAATACGAGGTTCGGACCAAAATCAAATCACCCATTCACCCTCGAGCCCGAATCTATAATTTATTTTCAAATTCGACTCCAAAATGAGGTCTAAATCAAGAAAAATTAAAAAATCCTAACTTTACGCAAATACCTAATTTCTACCTTAAATCACATGTTTTATCCTAGGTTTTCAATAGATATTGAAGAAAATGGAAGAAAATAAGCTAAGAATTACTAACCTAGGAGGTTTTGGTGAAGAATCGCTTCAATGGTGTCTTAAGAGCTTGGAGGAGAAGAGGTTTTGTGAAATATCTTATGAATCCCGTAGCTACTGCTTCTGAAGTTTAAAAAATTAACTGGGCGAATTTGGCCTATGCGATCGCGGAAAAAGGAGTGCGATCGCATAAAGTAAAGGGAACAAGGATCTGCGACCGCGAATAACAATATGTGATCGCGTAGAGGAAATGATGAAACTGGGCTAACACATTGCGATCGCGTAGGAGATAATGCCATCACGTAGAACAAAATAAGGACCTCTCAGGCTAACACTATGCGATCGCAGGAGGAACTATGCGATCACATAGAACAAACTGAAACCCTGAAAATTTACCCTATGCGATCGCGGACATAGCTATGAGATCGCATAGTACAAAAGGCTGGACAACAGCAGACAGCAGTTTCTGCAATTTTTCTTAAGTCTAAAACCATCCCGAAACACATCCGAAACACACCCAAGCCCTCGGGGCTCCTAACCAAACACATGTATTAACTCAACAACATCATACGAACTTATCCATGCGATCAAATCGCCGAAATAACATCAAAAACAATGAATCAAACTTCAAAATCAAGAGTTTTTTCTCAAACTTCATTAAGTTTCAAGTTTAGGATTTCAAGTCCGAAACACGTCAAATGACGTCCGATTTTAACAAAACTTTACAGGAAGGACTTAAAACACATATAAGACCTGTAATGGGCACCGGAACCAAACTACGGGCCCGATAATATCGCTTTATAATCAAATTTCATTTCCAATTTTTTTAAATATTTCAGAAAAATAATTTCTTTTAAAAATTTATTTCTCGGGCTCGGGACCTCGAAATTCGATTTTGGGCATACGCCCGAGTCCCATATTTTCCTACGGACCCTCCGGGACCGTCAAATCATGGGTCCGTGTCCGTTTACCTAAAATATTGACCAAAGTCAAATTTATTCATTTAATATCAAAACTTAGCATTTTTCATAGAATTTCATATTTAAGCTTACCGGCGACGCGCCCGGACTGTGCACGTAAATCAAGGAAACCTTAAATGAGGTTTCCAAGGCCTCAGAAGTACAGAATTAATTAAAACAGGTGATGACCCTTTGGGTCGTCACATTCTCCACCTCTAAAACAACCATTCGTCCTCGAACGGATAGAAGAAGGAAGTACCTGAGTCGGGGAAAAGATGAGGATAACGGCTCCGTATATCAGACTCGAACTCCCAGGTCGATGCCTCAGGAGGCTGACCTCTCCACTGAACACAAATAGAAGGAAAACTCTTGGATCTCAACTAACGAACCTGCCGGTCTAAAATAGCTACCGGCTTTTCCTCATAAGACAAGTCCTTGTACAACTGGACAATGCTGAAATCTAACACGTGGGCTGGATCGCCGTGATACCTCCGAAGCATGGACACATGAAACACTGGATGTACGGCTGATAAGCTCGGCGGTAAAGCAAGTCTATAAGCCACCTCTCCCACTCGGTCAAGAATCTCAAACGGACCAATGAACCTAGGGCTAAGCTTGCCTTTCTTCCCAAACCTCATTACACCCGTCATAGGCGACACTCGGAGCAATACCCGCTCACAAACCATAAAAGCTACATCTCAAACCTTGCGGTCTGCATAACTCTTTTGCCTAGACTGAGCTGAACAAAGCCTATCCTGAATGATCTTGACCTTGTCCAAGGCCTCTTGAACCACATCCATACCCAACAACCGAGCCTCTCCCGGCTCAAACCATCCAACCGGAAACCGAAACTGCCTACCATATAAAGACTCATAGGGAGCCATCTAGATGCTCGATTAGTAGCTATTGTTGTAGCCAAACTCTGCTAAAGGAAAAAACTGAACCCACGAACCTTCAAAGTCAATAACACAAGCTCGGAGCATATCCTCTAAGATCTGAATAGTCCGCTCGGACTGACCGTCCGTCTGGGGATGAAATACTGTGCTCAACTCAACCCGTGTGCCCAACTCTCGCTGAACTGCTCTCCAGAAGCGCGAGATAAACTACGTACCCCGGTCCGAAATGATAGAAATGGGCACACCATGAAGGCGAACAATCTCCTAAATATAGATCTCAGCAAACCTCTCAGAAGAATAGGAGACTGCCATGGGAATGAAATGCGCTGACTTGGTCAGCCTATCAACAATGACCCATATTGCATCGAACTTCTTCCGGGTCAGTGGAAGTCCAGTAACAAAGTCCATAGTGATACGCTCCCACTTATACTCGGGAAGCTCAATCCTCTAAAATAAACCACCAGTCTCTGATGCTCGTACTTAACATGCTGACAATTCAAACAACGAGCCACATATGCTACGATATCCTTCTTCATTCTATGCCACCAATAATGCTGCCGCAAATCCTGATACATCTTCGCGGTGTCCGGATGAATAGAGTACCGGGAGCTATGGGCCTCCTCCAAAATCAACTCTCGGAGCCCATCCACATTACGCACACATACTCGACCCTGCAATCTCAAAAATCCATCATCATCTAAGGTAACATGCATGGAACCTCCGCGCTGCACAGTGTCTCTAAGGACACACAAATGGGGGTCATCATACTGTCGATCACAGATACGCTCCAATAATGAAGAATGAGCGACCGTGCAAGCTAACACACGACTGGGCTCAGAAACATCCAACCTCAGGAACTGATTGGCTAAATCCTGAACATCCAAAGTAAGCGGCCTCTCACCGAGCGGAATATATGCAAACTGCCCATACTGGCTGACTTCCTACTCAAAGCATCGGCCACCACATTGCCTTTTCCCGGATGATATAAAGTGGTGACATCATGATCTTTTAACAACTCCAACCACCTTCTCTGCCTCAAATTCAACTCCTTTTGCTTGAACAAATACTGAAGACTCTTATGTGAACAACTCACATGCCATGCCATATAGATAATGCCTCCAAATCTTCAATGCGTAAACTATGGCTGCCAACTCTAAATCATGCACTGGATAGTTCTTCTTATGAATCTTCAACTGCCTCGAAGCATAGGCAATGACATTGCCCTCCTGCATCAACACTGCACCAAGCCCAATACGGGAAACATCACAATAAACTGTATAAGGCCCTGAACCTGTGGGCAAAACCAACACCGGTGCCATAGTCGAAGCTGTCTTAAGCTTCTGAAAGCTCGCCTCACACTCATCCGACCATCTGAACTGGGCACCCTTCTGGGTCAATCTGGTCATCGGGGCTGCAATAGATGAAAACCCCTCCATGAACCATCGATAGTAGCTTGCCAACCCCAAGAAACTCTGAAAATCCGTAGCTGATGCTGGTCTAGGCCAGCTCTTGACTGCCTCAATCTTCTTGGGGTCCACCTGAATACCCTCTGCTGATACAACATGACCCAGAAATACAACTGAACCCAACCATAATTCACACTTTGAGAACTTAGCATATAACCGACTATCCCTCAGAGTCTGAAGAACCACTCTAAGGTGTTGCTCATGCTCCTCCTGGCCGCGGGAATATATCAATATATCATCAATGAAGACTATCACGAATGAATCCAAATAAGGCCTGAACACTCGGTTCATCAAGTCCATGAAAGCTGCTGGGGCATTTGTCAACCCGAATGATATAACCAAGAACTCATAATACTCGTAGCGAGTGCGGAAAGCTGTCTTAGGGACATCGGATGCCCTAATCCTCAACTGATGGTAGCCAGATCGCAAGTCAATCTTGGAAAATACCCTGGAACCCTGAAGCTGGTCGAACAAATCATCAATCCTCGGTAGCGGATACTTATTCTTAATCGTTACCTTGTTCAATTGCCGGTAATCAATACACATTCTCATTGACCCATTCTTCTTCTTAACAAATAACACCGGCGCACTCTAAGGTGAGACACTAGGTCTAATGAAACCCTTCTCAAGCAAATCGTGCAACTGTTCTTTTAACTCTTTCAACTCCGGCGGGTCCATACGATATGGCGGGATAGAAATGGGCTGAGTGCTCGGCACCAGATCAATGCAGAAATCAATATCCCTGTTGGGTGGCATAGCCGACAGGTCTGAAGGAAAAATATCAGGGAACTCACAGACAAGGGGCACAGAATCAATAAAGGGAACCTCAGAACTGGAATTACGAACATAGGCTAAATAGGCCAAACACCCCTTCTCGACCATACGCCGAGCCTTCACATACAATATAACATTGCGGGTAGAATGACCTGGAGTTCCTCTCCACTCTAAACGAGGAATGCCCGGTAAAGCTAAGGTCACAGTCTTGGTATAGCAGTCCAAGATAGCGTGATAGGGTGATAACCAGTCCATCCTCAATATAATATCGAAGTCAACCAAGTCTAAAAGCAATAAATCTACACGAGTCTCAAGACCCCCAATCACCACAACACAAGAACGATGAACTCGATCGACCATAATAGAGTCACCCACTGGTATAGACACATAAACATGAATACCCAATGCATCACTAGGCATGACCAAATACGGGGCAAAATAAGATGACACATACGAATACGTAGACCCCGGATCAAACAGCACTGAAGCATCTCAATCACAAGCCCGAACCGTACCTGTAATAACCGCATCTGAAGCCTTTGCCTCGGGCCTGGCCTGAAGAGCATAACATCGGGGCTCGGCCCCACCACTCTGATTTACCTCTCTGGGTCGGCCTGCTGCTGGCTAGCCTCCATCTCTGGTGGTCTGAGTTCCACCTCTATGACCTCTACCTCCACCTCTAGCACCTCTACCCCTACCTCTAGCAGGCTGGGCGGGCTGTGGAACACCTGGTGCCTGAGCCATGGCACGAGAACTCTGATGCTGAGAGCCACCTGGCGAACGAGGGCAATACCTAGCAATGTGTCTCGTGTCGCCATAAGTAGAAAAAAGCCCTCGGCTGCTGGGGCTAACGACCCTGGAAACTCTGAAGCAGTGGTGCACTAGTGGTGGTGCACTGAAGGACTACTGATCGGAATACTACGTGTGAGAACCACGGCCACCTGAGGCACCGTGAGAAACCTGGAGAGCTGACTGGAAAGGCCTAGAAGGATGACCCCTATCATACAAATCTCTGCCTCTGGACGAGGCACCATTGAACCTGCCTGACTGACGGGGTCTCTTGTTTTCCCTATGACCAACCCCTTTGTGACAACACTATCTCAATCCTCCAGGGCCACATTGGTCGCCTCCTGAAAGGATATCTCGCTCCCAGCCTCTCTAGCCATCTGGAGACGAATAGGCTGAATGAGTCCATCAATAAACCATCTCACTCTCTCCCTCTAAGTATAACAAGAGCATGGCGAGCCAAATCAATAAACTTTGGTCTCGTACTGGGTGACTATCAAGGATCCCTGCTGGAGACGCTCGAACTGCCTCCGATAGGCCTCTCGCTGTGTAATAGGGAGAAACTTCTCCAGAAATAGCTGTGTGAACTGATCCCAGGTCAAGGCCGGTGAACCTGCTGTTCTAGCTAAGCAATAATCTCTCCACCAAGTCATGGTGGATCCAGACAACCGAAATGTAGTGAAATCAACCCCATTGGTCTCAACAATACCCATGTAAATATGGTCATAGGGATCCTCAGTAGATGCACCGCTGAATGTAGAAGTGAAGAGCTTGGTGAACCTGTCCAATCTCCACAAAGCATCGGCAGACATAGCTGCTCCATCACCGGCCTGGGCTACCACACCCGGCTGAGCGGCTCCAACTAGCTGAACTGCTGGAGTCTGAATCGAGGGAGCTACCTGCTCCGGAGTACGAGTAGCAGGATTCTGGGCTCCTCCTCCATCTTGAGAAGTGGCTGGTGCTACAGGAAGCAAACCTGCTCGGGTGACACTCTCCATAAAGCCCACCAATCGGACCAGAGCATCCTGAAGAACTAGAGTAGCAATAAACCCCTCTGGTACCTGAGCTGGGCCCACCGGAATTGCTAGGGCTGGGGCCGGAACCTCCTCTTCAAAGTCAACGTGAGGCTTCGCCATTGGTGCTGCTACTCGGGGCTGAGCTCTACCCCTACCTCGGCCTATAGCACGGCCTCAGCCTCGCCCTCTACCCCTCATGGGAGCTGCCTGGGGCTCGGACTGTTGATAAGAAGATGAGGAAGCGCGTGTTCTCGCCATCTGCGAAAGAACAGAGTATAAATTCAATTAGCATTGAGAAACCAAACCGTACGACAAGAAAGAACAAATGTGAAACCTTCCCTAACTCTGTAGCCTCTAGGGAATAAATACGGACGTCTCCGTACCGATCCCTCAGACTCTACTGAGCTTGTCCATGAGTTCTGAGACCTATGCAACCTAGAGCTCTGATACTAAGTTGTCACGACCTGGATTTCCTACCATCGGGGGTCGTGATGGCGCCTACTCGTAAAAGCTAGGCAAGCCACAAATCATAAACTCCTAACTCTTTCATTTCAAATTCTTTTTACCAATCATATCAATAAGCGTTAAATATTAGAATAATAGTGGAAATATGAAATCTAAGCGGAAGACTTAAATTAAATAAACTGAGCAATAATGCGGAAATCATCATATGCCTCTACCCAAGAATCGGTGTCACAACATCCACAGACTACTAGGAGTACTAAATACAACAGTTTGAAGGAAACATAACACTGTTTGTCTCGAAACATGAGATAACAGAATGATATGTAAGATAGAGGAGATGCTGGGCCTGCGGACGCCTACAAGGCTACCTCGGTGTCTCGGTGGACTGAAGGAAGACTCCCGAACTACTACTGCTGTCCGATGCCTGGATCTGTGTAAAAAAGCACAGAGTGTAGTATCAGCACAATCGACCCCATATGCTGGTAAGTACCTAGCCTAACCCCGGCGAAGTAGTGACGAGGCTAGACAAGACCAACACATAAACCTGTGCAGTTATATTCATATACAGCGAAGAAATAAACAAGAATAAACATTTTAATGGGAGGAAAACATGCTTCGGGGATAACAGATGATACAGGACTTCAAAGAAGAATAATGGAAAATCAACAGTTTAACTCTAACACAGATAAGGGAAATAAAAGCAGATTTCACTGTCAGTACACATCTCTTTGCAGGTGTGCAACCCGATCCCATTTCTCAATGTTTCCATGGTAGGCGTACCACCCGCTCCCATTTCATCAAAATTTTCGTGGTAGGCATACCACCCGCTCCCATTTCATCAAATCTCGTGGTAGGCGTACCACCCGCTCCCATTTTATCATAACTCGTGGTAAGCGTACCACCCGCTCCCATTTCATCAATATCTTGTGGTAGGCGCACCACCCGCTCCCATTTCATCATAACTCGTAGTAGTCGTACCACCCACTCCCATTTCATCAATATCTTATGGTAAGTGTACCACCCGCTCCCATTTCAATTCAACACAAAGTCACAATAAAATTTCGGCAAGGAAAACAAAAGCAATATAATAATAATTTCCCGACAAGGGAACAACAGTATCAAAATAACCATCCCGGCAAGGGAGAATTAGCTATAACCAAATCCTAGCTCAACTCTTACTCAGCTCGATTAATACCAGTACTCAAACTCAAATAAATTCCATGAGAATAAACTAAATCTCTACTCAATATCAAGAGTCATCAATTTAAAGCATCTGAAGTGTCATTTAAGAACACAACAACTATCAATTTAAGACTCACGGTCATACTCGACACCAACGTATAGATACTCGTCACCATGCCTATACATTGTACTCAACAAGAAGCAATTAGCAAATAGGACTCAACTCTTAATCCCTCAAGCTAGGGTTAGACCAAACACTTACCTCAAACTTTCACGATCAAATCAATCCTCAATAACCGCCTTTCCTTTTGAATTCAGCTCCAATTTAATTGTATCTATACATAAATGACTTCAATACATCAATAATTGCTAAACAACACGACCCAATGCCTAATTATAGATTTTCCATCATATTTCCCAAAAATTCAAAAATCGACCACGGAACCGCTTGGTCAAAATACGAGGTTCGGACCAAAATCAAATCACCCATTCACCTACGAGCCCGAATATGTAATTTATTTTCAAATTCGACCCTAAAACAAGGTCTAAATCAAGAAAAATCAAAAAGCCGTAACTCTACCCAAATACCCAATTTCTACTTTAAACCATATATTTTAGGCCTAGGTTTTCAATAGATATTGAAGGAAATGGAAGAAAATAAGCCAA
This sequence comes from Nicotiana glauca, assembly GCA_026770625.1. NCBI lineage: Eukaryota > Viridiplantae > Streptophyta > Magnoliopsida > Solanales > Solanaceae > Nicotiana > Nicotiana glauca. Next base: position 67,367 of record MU713062.1, read on the forward strand.
GAATTACTAACCCAGGAGATTTTGGTGAAGAATTGCTTCAATGGTCGCCTAAGAGCTTGGAGGAGAAGAGGTTTTGTGAAATATTTTACAAATTCCATAGCTACTGCTTCTGAAGTTTAAAAAATTAACTGGGCGAATTTGGCCTATGCGATTGCGGGAAAAAAAGTGTGATCGCAAAGAGTAAAAAGGACAAGGATCTGCGGTCGCGAATAACAGTATGTGATCGCGTAGAGGAAATGATGAAGCTGGGCTAACACATTGCGATCGCGTAGGAGATAATGCGATCGCGTAGAACAAAATAAGGACCTCTCAGGTTAACACTATGCGATCGCGGGAGGAACTATGCGATCGCATAGAACAAACTGAACCCCTGAAAATTTACACTATGCAATCGCGGACATAGCAATGCGATCGCATAGCACAAAAGGCTGGACAACAGCAGACAACAGTTTCTGCAATTGTTCTTAAGTCTAAAACCATTCCGAAACACACCCGAGCCCTCGGGGCTCCTAACCAAATACATGTACTAACTCAACAACATCATACGAACTTATCCGTGCGATCAAATCACCGAAATAACATAAAAAACAATGAATCAAACCTCAAAATCAAGAGTTTTTCCTCAAACTTCATTACGTTTCAAATTTAGGATATCAAGTCCGAAATACGTCAAACGACGTCCGATTTCAACCAAACTTTACAGGAAGGACTTAAAACACATATAAGACTTGTACCAAGCGCCGGCACGAAAATACGGGCCCGATACCATCACTTTTTAATCAAATTTCATTTTTAATTTTCTTAAACATTTCAGAAAATAATTTCTTTTAAAAATTTATTTCTCGGGCTCGGGACCTCGGAATTCGATTTCGGGCATACGCCCGAGTCCCATATTTTCCTACGGACCCTCCGGGACAGTCAAATTACGGATCCGGATCCGTTTATCCAAAATATTGACCAAAGCTAAATTTATTCATTTTAATATTAAAACTTAGCATTTTTCACAGAATTTTATATTTAAGCTTTCTGGCTACGCGCCCGGACTGCGCATGCAAATCGAGGCGACCCTAAATGAGGTTTCCAAGGCCTCGGAAGCACAAAATTAATTAAAACAGGTGATGACCCTTTGGGTCGTCACATAGTCCTTAACTTAGAGTTACAAGTACAGAAATTAAGGACAAGTAGTCCTGAACTTCGCGTTCCAAGTTCAAAAGTTTAAGGACATGTAGTCATGAATTTAGAGTTACAGTTCAAAAGTTAAGGACAAGTAGTCCTAAACTTAGACTTACACGCTCGTAAATTAAGGACAGCTAGTCCTGAACTTACAGTAACAAGCTCATAAGTTAAGAACAGTTGGTCCTGAACTTAATGAGCAGAATGGTATTTTCGTCCGAGCGTGTAAGTTTATTTAAGCAGTAGCTAAAGACTAAAGTTTTTAAATAGTAGCTTAAAAGTAAATACATATTTTATTAGTGACTAAGCTAAGGACCAAGTTTCCTTAATTTTTGAACTTCCAACTCTAACTTATGAGCTTGTTATTGTAAGTTCAGGACTAGTTGTCCTTAATTAATGAGCTTGTAAGTCTAAGTTAAGGACTACCTGTTCTTAGTTTTTGATCTTGTAACTCTAAGTTCATAACTACCTGTTCTTAATTTATGTGCTTGTAACTCTAAGTTACGGACTACATATCCTTAATTTATGTACTTGTAACTATAAGTTAAGGACCAAATCCTTTAACAACACATGCATCAACAAGAATCAGAAATCCAATTCAGCATTGAATCCATACATAAATTGAAGGCAAACACCGAATAAAGGTGGCAATCACACGAAACAAGACAAAGCTGACCCTCGTTAGAAAAAGAGCAAGATATCATCTTTCGTCTTCGTAACTGTTCAAAGCTATCAAAGTCACAAGAATCAAAAAACCCAATTCAGCATTTTTATCACAAACAACATATGCATCCACAAAAACATCTCGCTGCATCGAACTTGAGAGAGAAGCGAGGTATTGGAAAGAAAAACAATGAAAGAAAGGGTAAAAAAAAAATTTCATATTAATTTTAATAGAGTAGTGGTATTTTTGATCAACATTAAAATTGGTGGATAAAAAATAAATACCACCTTATATAGTGGCTACCCCATGCTATTTTTACACAATTCACTCATTAATCTGACACTAATCGCCTACAACAACAACTAATACCCTTCAATCTCCGGCTGGATAAATCCCACTGATTATGTTATTTCATTTAAGTTCATTTGAGACCAATAAAGTACAAAATAAAAATAAAACATTAAATGTACCTGAATTTCTCTAACAAAATCCCTGCATATATTATTTTCTATGGCAAGAATAAGAGACTCCTAAAAACATAGGATCTAAAGTAAGTTAGGACGTAAAAAAACCATAGGTCGACACTAATTTAAGCCTAAGAAGAAAAAGAAGCTAATCTAAGCCTCTTAAACAAACCGAGTAAAATTTAATTTGAATCCGAAGGAGTGAGCATTTGTTATTAAACTGTATTTGTAAAATAATTCTAGAAATATAAATGAACATAAACAGAAATGAATATAAATAAGAATGAGCAACGAAATAACAGAAAACCAATTCGAACCCATTAAATTCACAGTGTTTTATTAAGGTATTTAATCCCCTCTTAGTACTCGAGGTTATGGATTATTTCCTTCTAGGATAGAACAAATTACATACTGTGTAATAGTACTTCAAACCCCAGTGTTTTAGCGAACACAAAGTTCGGTATCAAATCACACTTACTTTTGCTTTGTTTGATGCTAAAAGTATGCAGAAGAAGAAGGAGAAACTCTGAAAATCGTAGTGAAATTCTGAGCAGAATAGTCACTACAAGAAATGAGATTTTCAGTGGCAGTATTCCGTGGCGACTAAATTTGTTGCCACAAAAATAAGGGAATTGGAGGCGACCCTCCAAAGTCGCCACAGAAAATATATACATTTTGTGGCAACTTATTTGTCGCTACAAAATATATAAATTTTTAGTAGCGACTTTACATAGGTCGCAACAAATATGTGCCACAAAAAGGCTTAAAAAAAATTCCCGCTTAAAAAAAATTTGGCCCCAAAAGTAATTGTGGCTATTTATATTTTGTCTCCTCTAAAAGGTATATTGTAGCAACTTAGTCTCTACTAATGCATTTATTTGATTAAAAAAAGGAAAAGATTCCAAACAAGGACAAAAAGTAAAATGAACAAAAAAAAAAAGTTACATCTTCTTCTTTTTTATTCCCCACGTTCAGAAACTCATCAAAAAAGTCCTCTCTTTCACTTATCTTCCCCTCAAAAGTAACCCAAAGTATTCCCAAAATTGAAGATGTTAACAACGATTTCTTCCAAGATTTTCATTTCCGTGGAAGAACCTATGTTCTAGGCTTGTTTCTCATTCTACTTGCTCACCAAATTGGGTTAGTTTCTCTTTCTATTTCCTAAAATTTTGTAATATTTTGTGGGTTTATTGATTTTTTTTCTCTGTTTATTTTTTGATCTATCTCTATATATATGAATGGTAAATCTTGGGTATTTGATTCCATATTTATTGCCAGTTTGGCTGTGTTCAAAGTTGAATGTTTCGACTTTTCCGGTGACAAAAGCTTCTATGGCTAAAGCTATGGGGCAAGGGCCCATATTGCTTATCTCACTTCTATGTTTACCTTGTTTTCCTTTTTTCTTTATTTGATTTCTTTGTTTTTGCTACTGCTATGTTGTGTAGATTTTTTATTTTTTTTATCATTAAATTTTGAATATTATTAATAAGTTAAAATTAAGCTAATAAAAGTAGTTTTGTGTAATTAAATATCTGTCTAACTCATTTAGTAGGTAGTATCTTTTCTTTTTTGTAGTAACTACTGAAATTATTTTATTTTGTAAAGCAACTACCTAATTAATAGTAGCAATTACTATTCCTGATGGTAATAGTAATTAATATAGTCAACATATTAATTTGCTAGGAGTAGCTTCTGGTTCTTTTTTATAAAACTTTATTTAAGTAGGCAAGTTAGAAAGTCCGAGGTCGAGAGTGAGAGAATGCACTTCTTTGTGATTCTTGGCTTTGCATATGATCCAATTACCTAAGTTACTTGTATTCTTTATTTTTAATTAATTAACATAATATATACTTGATATAAAGAAATAAATGATAAAAGTTTAATAATAATCTCTTCATCTCCACTAAAATTAGATTAAACTTGAATTTGATGTGCATTAATTAAGTGTTTATTTCTAAAATTGGATGTCAGTTAAATACTATAACGATGGTGGGACGTTGGGAAAATTCATAGCTAATAGGAGTAGTAATTATATGAATGTATATTTACATTTTACGTAAATGTTATTTACATTTCAACTTTACATAACCATTTTGGCCTATAAACTTTTTCTCTGGATTCTTTCACATTTATACTAATGTCGCTATAAATTACATGAAATATCAGTCATGAACTGAGTGAAAAATAGAAAAATTATCCTATTGACATTATTAAACATAACTAATAGGAGTAGCAAATTAATATGAGATGTGGGTTGAGAGTCTTTGCATAGTCATATATGGGAACTGAAATTCTTTGTTACTGGATGTATTTTTCTTAGTACTTGTACTCGGCCAGAATTGCATAGTTCAAGACATGCCTATTTTGCTTTGTTTGTTCTGATTATTGATAACATTACACTTTTTACTTATTAATTGGTTGGGTTTTTTATTGTAGAAAATAAAGATGGATAAAAGTTGGTTAAATATTAAGAATAGATGTGACATAAGGTATATTGAAGGGATAGACAACTTTCTTGATTGGGCATACAGTCAACCAAATGTGAGTACCGTAATTCGTTGTCCTTGTAAAGGATGTAGAAATACCGTGTTCAAGTAAAGAATCCAAGTAAGAAGAGACTTGTTGGGTAAGGGATTTTGGGAGAGTTACAAGGTATGGGACTTGCATGGAGAAGTATTAGTAAGAGTTGAAAATTCTAATGCGGCAAACAATGATGAAGTAGACTATGAAAATTCTAAAGAGGATAATATTCCTGAAATGATTCATGATGCTTTTGGGTATACAAACATGGAGGATATGAATAGTCTTTCAAGGGACAATGAAGAGCCAAATGTGCATGCAAGAAAGTTCTATAAGTTATTGAAAGATGTTGAAACCGAGATTTATTCTGGATGTAAGAAAGTGTCGAAGTTGTCTTTTGTAGTTAGACTACTTCACTTAAAGTGTCTTAATCATTGGAGCAATAAATCTATCGATGCATTGTTAAGCTTCTTTAAAGAAGTTCTTCCAGAAGGATCATTTGTACCAAATTCTTTCTATGAAGCGAAGAAAGTACTTCGAGACTTAGGCCTGGGGTATAACAAAATTGATGCATGTGAGAACGACTGTATCTTATATTGGCGTGAGTATGCCAATGCCGAATCATGTCCTAAGTGTACTAAGCCAAGATGGAAGTCAAAAGAAAATGGAGGTGAGATTTTTTGTGACGACTAATATTGCCACTAAATTAATATTTTTCTGTGGCGGATAGAGTTGCCACTAAATGCCTATACTGGCGACCTTAGTCGCCACCAATTATAACGTTTAGTGGCGATTAATTCTCAAAGCCAATTTTGGAAGAGATCTTACCATACCATTTGTGGCGAAAAGGTCGCCGCTAAAAAGGGATCTTTAGTGGCGACTGTTTATGGTCGTCACAGATAAGTATCAGCCACTTAGTATACTCAACGACAATAGAGTCGCCACAAAAGTCCTTTTGTGGCGACATTGTGACTTTCCGTTGCAACTCTTCTCGCCACTAATAAGCTCATTTCCTGTAGTGAGTGTTGTATTTATAGCCAAAGTTAGGCTGAAATCTGAAGAGGTGCAGCTCTTCAGAATGGCTGTTTATGCAAAACGGCCACAACATAAATGTCATTACATAAATGGCTATTTACTCAACAATAAAGAGAAAAAATTGAAGAGGATAGTTAATTTTCTATTACCAAAACAGAAAAAACGCATTAGAGAATTTAATATTAATATTTTATTATTAAAATAAATATTTAATAACATTTCTATTAATATTTTACTATTAACAAATAAATTTAGTCCAAAAAGTTAATCAATTAGTCTTTTGACCGAATCCGAAGCCAAGCCGAGCGACAACGACGACGGCGCGAGACTTGCCTTCTTCTCAACTTTTTAAGAGTTAGAAGAAGAGTTAGAAGAAGAGCAATTGTTTATATACCCATAAAAAACTTCTTCCTCTTTCAATATGGGATAATGTCGGAAAACTAAAAATTTTACTCAAAAATTTCATTTTCCTCAATTTTCCATTCACCCTCTTTTATGTATTTAATATATTAAATACAAAAAACCCAACAACATTTAGGGTTGTCTCGTCTGAATAAAAAGTTGTGTATTTCTTCCTTATAATTGCTGGTTTTGATCTACCGAAGAAATGTCATAGTTATAAACACCGAGCTCCCAATATTCTGTTTTCTTAAGCTTTTCAGATTCCAGCTATTTTTTCTTTTTTTAATTATTTGGGTCGAGCCATCAAGGCCTCATTTATTTGCACTTAATGGAGGTCTGAATCTTAATCACTCAGATATCATATATTAAATGTGTTTGTTTTTAGAGTCTAAATCTTAATTATTCAGATCTTAATCATTAAGTGTATTTTTTTTACTTCACAATCACTTAATGGGTCTGAATAGGTCTGTATGATTAAGATCTATAATTGAGACTTAATTTCATTAAGATGATATCATATATTCATTATTAACTGTCGCCACTGCCTACCATTATCAACTACCACCATGTCACCACCACCACCATACTCAACCATCACCAGCACCACCTCCGCCATCACCACGCCGCCATCATCCTTAATCATAGTCTCCATTATCGACCATCACCACCTACTATTCCCACCATTCCGACCACCATCATTTTCACCCACAATCAACACTCATCCGCCTCAACTACCACAACTAACCACCCCCATCACGATCAACAACCACAACCGGCACCGCCCATCAATATAACCTACCACCACCCACCCACCACCTTCTTCAATCACAACTACTACCACCACCCACTGCCACTATCCTCAATCATAATCGTCACCATTACAAATCACTACTAGCTACTAGCATGAACCACCATCATCAACCAAAACTACCACCAACCACCGCCTCTAGTCGACATTCACCTGTTAGCCATCACCACCAATAACTATCATATTTTTAAAAACTATATATTTTATTGATAGAATATATTAGATTAGTTAGTATTTCATTTGAATTTTATGTTTATTAATTTTCAAATAAAGATAAATTTTATACATTCAGATATTAAAAATCAAACAGTCTTAATTATTTCTGTTCAGATCTTAATACACATCTTAATATATTCAGATGTGTATCCTGATTCAAATATCTTAATCTTAATACACATCATTGTTTAACCAAAAAATGATAATTTGATCAAAACTAGAATTTAAAATAAGAAATCGGGTTACTGATAATCAAGAGACCAAAAAGTGTAATAAGCTTTCTTAGAATAAGAATCAACAGTAAAGAAATTTGTATTTCAATATGATGTAGATGATCTTTCGTGTGTCCTTATAAATGATGAGACCTCCTCCTTTTATAGCTAATAAGGAGTAACGACTCAATTCCTTAGTATAAATAAGAATAATAACNTGTATCTTTCGTCACCAGATTCTTGTTTTTTGAATCCTTAAGAATTCCTAGACCTAAATGCTTCATTTAGGTATGAGATACGTATCTAAATTGTACCCCGTGCCTATTTTGAGTTCTTCTTCTCGTGTCTCTCAATTAATTATTACCTGTTGACCTTTTGACCAATCCACGTGTCATGCCACGTCATCTTTAATATAAATTCAGTTTTTTCCCAATACAGATAGTCCCCCCACTTTCCTTTTATTTATCAATTAAATAATTGGGAAGTGGTACTTTCGCCATAATCAATGCTAATGATAATACTCACGCCTCAGTTGCCTTACTCTTTTAATGCTTCTTACACGTGTCATCTTCTGATTAGTTCTGCGATTCTACTTCCTTCTTTCTAGGCTTCTTCAACCTTTCTTTTTACGAAGTGACAGTTCCCTTTAATATAGACTTTTCATCATTATATCTCTTAGTTTGACGGTTGCTTCCATATAGCTTTTCAATTCTCTCTTCCTTTGTCATCTTCTTCAACAAGTGTTTTCTTGCTTCCTTTTACTTTCCTTTATTCAAATTCATCCAACAATGACGTCCCCAAACACCAACCCTAGAAAAGTTCCAATTCTTGATCAATTTCCTAATGCCCCTGCTCCGATTAAGCATAGTAGGGACAGAG
>MU713064.1:3951-62308 GCA_026770625.1 Nicotiana glauca
AAGCAAGAGAGCACTAATTGAAGAAGATGATGAAGGAAGAGAGAATTTGAAAAGGGTATATCAAAGCGACTGAGATATAATGATGGAAAGCCTATATTAAAGAGAACTGTCACTTCATGAAGAGAAAAGTGGAAGAAACCTAGAAAGAAGAAAGAAGAATAGCAGAACTAATTAGAGGAGGACACGTGTAAGAAGCATTAAAAGTGAAAGACAACTGAGGCGTCATTATTATCATTAGCATTGATTATGATGAAAATACCACTTTCCAATTATTTAGTTGATAAATAAAAGGAAAGTGGGGGGACTATCTGTATTGGAAAAAAACTGAATTAAAGATGACGTGACATGACATGTAGACCGGTCAAAGGGTCAATAATTAATAGTTGGAAGATGTGAGAAGAAGGACTCAAAATAGCTACGGGATGCAAAATAGATACGTGTACCGTACCTATTCTTAAAGAATTCATAAGAAATGAACCCAGTGATAAAAGATACGGGAAGAGAAGATTATACAGGTACGAGAAGCAGCTTCGATACGAGTCCCGTGCCAATTCGAATCATTTAGCCAATGTATCGGAAGAATATTGAAGACATGAATCTGAAGTCAAAAAGGCGTCCAGATTCATTATTAAATGTCTGATACGTTGAGAAATAGGAATGATTGTATAACGTCCTATTTAATGTCATTTATTACTCATAATTGTCTCATTAAATGTCTGTTATTATTCTAAGAAACTGATCCGTTACCCCTTATTAGCTATAAAAGGAGGAGGTCACATCATCTGTAAGGACACGGAAAAATCATTGATATCATATAAGAATACAAATTTCTTCTTGCTTAAACGAAAGTCTGTTATCTTTTCTTTTTTGGTCTCTTGATTATCAGTAGCCCGATTTTCTATCTTAAATTCTGGTTTTGACCAAATTATCATTTTTTGGTTAAACAGTTTCGACAATTTGAGTACTGATGTCGACGAAAAATAATTTTGTATTCTACAATTTGTATTGCATTGTAGAATTCGTAGAACCAATTTGATTACTGGAGCTTCAGTAGCTTGCGTTTTTTGAGAATTGTAGTAGAGTGAGAGAAGACAGATCTATTTCAAGGAGAGAATTACGCAGCAATAAGATCTCCTTCCGTTTCAAAATTCTATACGCAGATCTGGTGCCTTATTTTTAGCGCGCTTTTTATGGCAAAATCTACCTATTATTGGATTGGTATATATTTTGCAGAAAAAGTGTGGACTACACGGGTAAATAACAGATTATGAATATTTTTGGTAATAAGGTTTCATATATGGCATAGATAGGTAAAAATCCCTTATTCATATACTATACGAGGAAAGCCCCGTATACGGGCCCAACATTGTAATTTTATTAAAATTATTATTTGTTGGTGTTTAGTTAATTAACTTTTGAGGTTTAACAAGCTATATTTTTTAAAATTACTTTTGAATATAAAATTATTTAGTTTGAAATCGTCTTCAAATAGTATGAATAGATGAAAATCATTTAATTTTTATTTTCAAATTGCTTTAAGATAGTATGGGTAGAAATAAAAATTTTGTAAATATCAATACTTCTTTTTGTTATTGTATTATTTAAAAATTAATTTTATTTTCTCTATAGAAACTTCTATTTAAATAAAACAAAATTAATAATTTTCCAAAATGAGAAAAAGATTGAAAATGAGCATTTGCACTGCACAATCAGACTAATCAACACATGCATAGTGTATTTAAAGGAGAGTTGTGGCTAGAGCAATGTAGGGTCCACGTATATTTTGCATTTAAGGAATGCAAACATGAAATTTTTATGAAATGACATATATGCCCTTGGTCAACCATCTTTTCTTTTCTATATAATAGAAAGTTACATGCGTCTCATGGTTCGTATTGTTAGATTCTTGACTTTGTCATATTCATATATGCTTTGCATGTGCAACAGTGATATGCGGTTGTAATATTATTACTAGTATACGTACCCGCGCAATGCGCGGACTGTAAAAAAAAATATTAGTATGATAATATTGCTCTTAATTATTTGCTCATTTGAATTGTATTGAAGGCATGGTATAACAGCGATAGCTTACTTGAAATGCGAGATAAATTGTGAAACATTCCAAGAGTTAAAAGTAATAAAGACATTCATAGGTGTACTCAAATAAAAATATGTTAGTTAGTATGAAAATAAAAATATGCGAGATAAAATATGCACTACAAATGCAAGAATGAAAAATGAACAGAAAGTAAACAGTAATGTTAGTACTAATGTGTATGCTTAATTCTCATTATGGATTATTGAGCTAACTGAAAACTCAAATCTTTCCTGCATTATTACACAACGTTTGAACTATTCCAATTGTATCCAAAGATGGAGCTAACACTCTCAAGATTGTATATGACTGTTGTTTGTAACATATCTACTTCAATGGATGTAGAACTGAACAAAGTGACCTCAATGTTAAACCGAAACACCCATGAGAAACAAAGCTCTCATCTAAGGTTATTGTTAGTATTGAACAAATATTCAGATTTAGTGTCCAATTTCGCCTCCGTACTAATCTAGAAACCCAGTTAACTAAAGTCAGACATAAATAATTCAAAAACTGTGCAGCCAACTCCAAAGTACCAACTATTTTACCCACAATTTTGATACAATAAAAAATAAATAGAAGACAAAGGAGCGCAGAACTAAACTCACCGGAAAGCTCCACAAACAACACATGAATTTGAGGAACTATGAATTTTTTTAGATGTGTATCACTATAAATACCAGGAACCCCATATATGCATAACTATACTACTACTTAAGCCTATGCATCCAACAAATGCAATATGAAACTTTTAGGCAGCAACAATTCAAAAACCCACTTGTAAGACTGGTAAAACAGTAAGGTAGCAACAGTTCAAAAACGCACTTGTAGCCAAGAGTATCCTCCGACCAGCCATTTAGTTTTAGATGCAAGCAAGGAATTTATCTATGGTGCTCATACATTTGGCATGCAGAAGCATGTTTCTTATTGACAAATGTACATATTTCACATTCCCAACTGCCAGAAGCATCTTCGCTGCACATTAGGCATGCCGTGGCAGAGCTAGCATTCAAAAATGTGCACGAATCGCATGCTCAACCTTCCAAATCATCAATGAAGTTTTGTGTTAATGATGCCCCTGAAGTAGAAGTTGTCTCTCATAAATTGTCATCATCCAAATTTATGATTAAGGTTGTCCTAGCATTTGATGTCCTGCTATTTTTCCCGCCACCTATCCTACTGCTGCTCCCAGCCATATGTTGACTAATGGCTATATAGTGACTATGTAAATCCAGCTAAATCTATTGTCCTCAACCTCTTAGCTAAACCATACAACAGATGGTTTAAGGTGGAAAATGGAATCAAATATTCTTAGTTCAGGGGATGTTGGTTGAGAGTTGGAAATGTGATGTCCTGCACCAAGAGATTTCGAGCATGAGAACAGAGTATTGAAAAATGACTTTTGATTTAGAATTTTTATTTCACACATTTCCTGCACTTCCACAAGTGTTGAAGACCTCAAACAGTCCAAGATAAACTGGACATTGTTTGGCAAATGCCTAACCTAAAAAAAGAAACCATAGAGCAAAACTTTGATCTGTGCATGGGCAATACTAACACAGAAATGAATAACACCTAGAAGGACAGAAAATGTTATCCTGTTGTCAAAGCTCAGCCTACTGTACAGAAGAATAATGCTCAAGCTATAATTACAATTTCAAGTCAAAACTCCTACATTTAGAAAAAAGAATTCAATACATCAAGACAGAACTTACTAAAAGTCATTAAAGTCTTTATCTAGTTAACATGATGAATACTAAATAATTTAGGAACTTTTAATGATGTAGCATTAGCTTAACCACAAGATCAAACAACAAAGAACGTAGAAATAAATAAGATGGGTTTCGCCATTCGATCGATATTATATGGAAAGTCCTACTTATCCACTTGATAATAGCAAAAAATCTTGTGACTTAAATGTATAATTGCATCGGTTTTAGATCAAATAAAAGTAGCAAGAAGCCAAACATCCATTAAGAAGAATCATATAAGTCACTAGTACAAATTGAAATTTGATATAGACACCACGCTCCTGAAAACAGTTGGGTGAGAGAAAAGGCAAGGTTTAGATCTTTGGTAAATATCAGAACTCAGAAAAAGTTGGAAAAATTTAAAAATGGCTTTTGATTTATAACCATAAACTGCACCAATTTCACTTTCTTTGGTCCTCGGTCATTCGCTATGTCAGGAATTTTCGGTGTTCAAACTTGAAACAATAACAATAATAACCCAGTAACACCATTACAAAATAGGCTGTGACGACCCTACTCGTCGTCTCATGTATTACAGCCCCGTTTTCCCCATTTAATGCTTCTTCATGTTTCATTATCGACATTGGTTGTGTTGGAGTTGAATTGGATTGGCTTGGATAGGAAATGAGACACTTAGTCTCTTTAAGGAAGGCTTGGTTTGGAAAAGTTAACCGGGTATTGACTTATGAGCTAGAGAGCTCGGATGTGAATTCTAGTGATGCGGTTAGCTTTGGGAGATGATTTGTGACTTAGGAGTGTGATCGGAAGTTATTTTGGAGGTCCGATGTAGAATTAGGCTTGAATTGGTGAAGTTAGAATTTTGGCGAATTCCGGTTGATAGGTGAGATTTTGACCCGAGGGTCAGAATAGAATTTCAAAAGTTGTAGTAGCTCCGTTAGGTGATTTTGGATATGTATGTAAAGTTTCAGGTCATTCGGAGGTGTTTTTGCCGGGTTTTTGATCGAATGTTCAATTCGGAAGTTTTTAAGAAACTTAGGCTTGAATCCGATGTGATTTAATGGTTTTAGCATTGTTTGATGTGTTTTGAGGGTTGGAACAAGTTTGAATGAGGTGTTAGGATGTGTTGGCATTTTTGGTTGAGGTCCCGGGGCCTCGGGGTGAATTCGAGTGGTTAAACGAGAGTTTTTGAAGTTTGCTTCAGGTCTGTTGTTGCTGTCATCTGGTATTTTCGCTTCTGCGGAAATGGACCGCAGAAGCAGTTCCGCAGAAGTGGGTAAGGGGTCGCAGAAGTGGTCAGGCATGGGCTAGGGTAATTTCGCATAAGCGCAAGATGGTCGCTTCAGCGGGTCCGGAGGAGCGGACATTTTACCGCAGAAGCGGTTTTGAGAGAACCGCAGAAGTGAAGTTTGAGTCGCATAAGCGAAGAGTTGGTTTTTAAGTGGAAACCGCATAATCGGATTTTTGGCCGCAGAAGCGGTCCCGCATAAGTGGAAGTGGGACCTCAGAAGCGAAAGTAACTGTGGACAGAAAGGGTTTTAAAGGTTATATTTCATCCGCGAGCAAGAGGTAGTTTCCAAAATTTTTAGCGACTTGGAGAGCTTTGGGCGAAAATTTTTGAGGGTTTTGACTGAGAATCGGTCGGAGATAAGTTCCTTGACCTAATTATTCGAGTTTATGGTAGATTTATCATGAAAATTTGTGGAAATTCACCCAAAGTGGGGTAAGCTAGGGCTTGAGAGGTTATAATGTAAAAATGGAATTTGGAGGGCCAAATGGACTCCGATTTTGGTAAATTTTATATGTACGGATCGTGGCGAGACGAGGAATCCGTTGATGTGAATTTTATTTTTCGAGAAGTGGGCCCGGGGCTCGGGTTTCGCTAACTTCGTAATTTTTGGTGTTTTTCGAGTTCTTTCGATTGGATTATGTTCCATTAGTCTATTGTAACGTATTCCTTGTGGTTTTGATCAGATTCGGCGCGTGAGGAGGTTGATTCGAGAGGAAAGGGCATGCGAGCTAGACTTGTGGCTGGCTTGAGGTGAGTAATAGATGTAGATGATGACCTGAGGGTTTGAAACCCCGGTATACACACTGTGATGCTATATTGAGGTGAGACACGTACTCTATGAGGAGTGCGGGGTCGGTTGTGATTGGGGACTATGGCTTAGTCCGTCCCGAGTGATGTTCGTACTGTAGTCTTGACTAGAGATTATTGGTAAACATCCTACTTGGATTTTTATGATATATCTGGGCCGTGTGCCGATTATTTGAATCCCTTAGGGATTATTATCACTGCTTCTATGATGCTTAGCATGTTATATGATTTCAGTCCTGAGTTAAACATTGTTTCGAAATGCTTAGTCACATTTCTAGGGTGGTAAAAACTTAAACTATATTTTCCTAATAATTGGAACTGAGGACTATAACCTGACTTTGTTGTGTGGCTCATATGCATATTCTGGACTGAGTGTGGATCGGGTTGCATGCCGCAGCGATTATACGATGATATTGCGCTTGGGCTGCAGGAGCCCCTCCAGAGTCTAAACCCCCACAGTGAGCGCGGGTTCCTAAATAGATCGGGCTGCGCGCTGCAGCAGTCATGTGCATTGCATTGTATTCATACATTGATATTTGCCTCTTATTGTTTTGTTGCCATTTTCATAATAAATTGTGTTAAACTATTGGCTGTAGCTTTATATTGTGGTATTTTCGTGTATTCTCACCTTCAGTCATTATATATGCTTATTACTCACTGAGTTGGAAGTACTCACTTTACTCCCTACACCATGTGTGCAGATTCAGGTGTTCCAGGAGCTTAGTTGAGTTGTTGCTGCTTTCCAGAGTTTTCAGGAGTTGTCGAGGTAGCTGCCTGACGTCCGCACGACCCGACTCCTCCCTTTATCCCTTTTATCTTTCAGTATCTTAGAATTCTGTATTATTGTGGATTCACTACTCAGTAGTATCTAGAGGCTCTAGACTCGTGACTCTAGATCTTTTGGGAAATGTTAGATATGTTATTGCTTTCCGTACTGTTTTTACTTAATTATCCAGTTGGAAGACTTATTAAACTGTTAATTTATTACTGTTAATTGGTAATGGGATGCGCAGTTGGGTTGTGAGTGATAATTGGTCAAGCTTGCCTAGCATTTGTGTTGGGCGCCATCACGATCGCGATTGGGGTCGTAACAAGTTGTTATCAAAGCCTAGGTTACTAGGCCTCACGAGTTATGAGCCGGTTTAGTAGAGTCTCGCGGATCGGTACAGAGACGTCTGTATTTATCCTCGAGAGGCTGTAGAACCTTTAGGAAACACTTCATATTCTTGAAATTCTTGTCGTGCGGCTTTGTTGATTCGAGAACTAAACTTCTGTATCTAGCCGCACCAGTTGCACCAACTCCAGCCTATGTGGTTCCAGCTATGCCAGACGATGAGTAGCGTCGTCTTAAGAGATTTGGCAGGCTTCAGTCTACGACGTTAAATGGTACTGAGGGCGAGGATGCCCAGGGTTTTCTGGATAAGTGCCAGCATATGCTTCGCACCGCAGGGATCTTAGAGTCGAGTGGTGTGGCTTTTACTACCTTCCAGTTCTCAGGGCCTGCATTTACATGGTGGGAGGAGTTTGATAGGCGTAGGCCTGTTGGAGCAGCGCCCCTTACTTGGAAGCAGCTCTCCACTCTCTTTTTGGAGAAGTATGTACCGCAGTCTCGCAGGGAGGAGCTGCGTCGTCAGTTTGAGTGGTTGATTCAAGGAGACATCACTGTGACCCAGGTAGAGTTGAGCACAACGTTTCATCCCTAGATGGACGGGCAGTCCGAGCGTACTAACTAGATATTGGAGGACATGTTGCGTGCTTCTGTTATTGATTTTGGAGGTTCTTGGGCTGAGTTCTTGTCACTTGCAGAGTTTGCTTACAAAAACAACTATCAGTCCAGCATTCAGATGGCACCGTATGAGGCCTTATATGGTAGACGTTGTAGATATCCGGTTGGTTGGTTTGAGCCAGGCGAGGCTAGACTATTGGAGATAGAGTTGGTCCAGGATGCCTTAGATAAGGTAAAGGTGATACAGGAGAGACTTCGTACAGCTCAGTCGCATCAGAAGAGTTACGCGGACAGGAAGGTTCGAGATGTATCTTATATGGTGGGCAAGAAGGTCTTGTTGAAGGTTTCGCCTATGAAGGGCATTATGAGATTTGGAAAGAAAGGAAAGTTGAGTCCGCGGTTCATTGGCCCTTTTGAGATACTTAGGAGGATTGGGGAGGTGGCCTATATGCTTGCTTTACCACCCAGATTATCAGGGGTTCATCCGGTATTTCATGTTTCTATGCTCTGGAAGTATGTTGGGGACCTGTCTTACGTGTTAGACTTTAGCACGGTTCAGTTGGATGATGATTTGACCGATGATGTGGAGCCAGTGGCTATTTTGGGTCGTCAGGTTCAGAGATTGAGGTCAAAGGATATAGCCTCGGTGAAGGTGCAGTGGAGAGGTCAGCTCGTGGAGGAGGCTACCTGGGAGACCGAGCAGGAGATGCGGAGCAGATATCCTCACCTATTCGAGACTTCAGGTATGATTCTTGACCCGCTCGAGGATGAGCATTTGTTTAAGTTGGGGAGGATGTGACGAGCCGACTCATCATCTCATTTATTACAGCCTCGTTTCCCCCATTTAATGCTTCTTCATGTTTCATTATCGACATTGGTTGTGTTGGAGTTGAATTGGATTGGCTTGGATAGGAAATGAGATACTTAGTCTCTTTAAGGAAGACTTGGTATGGAAAAGTCAACCGGATATTGACTTATGAGTTAGAGGGCTTGGATGTGAATTCCGGTGACTCAGTTAGCTTCGTAAGATGGTTAGGAGTGTGATCAGAAGTTATTTTGGAGGTCCGGTGTAGAATTAGGCTTGAATTGGCGAAGTTAGAATTTTGGCGAATTCCGGTTGATAGGTGATATTTTGACCCGAGGGTCGGAATGGAATTTCAAAAGTTGTAGTAGCTCCGTTAGGTGATTCTGGATTTGTGTGTAAAGTTTCATGTCATTCGGAGGTGTTTTGGTCGGGTTTTTGATCGAATGTGCAATTCGGAAGTTTTTAAGAGGCTTAAATCCGATGTGAATTAATGGTTTTAGCGTTGTTTGATGTGTTTTAAGGGTTGGAACAAGTTTGAATGAGGTGTTAGGATGTGTTGGTGTTTTTGGTTGAGGTCCCGGGGGCCTCGGGGTGAATTCGAGTGGTTAAACGAGAGTTTTTGAAGTTTGCTTCAGGTTTGTTGTTGCTGTCATCTGGTATTTCCACTTCTACGGAAATGGACCGTAGAACCGGTTCCGCAGAAGCGGGTAAGGGGTCGTAGAAGCAGTCAGGCATGGTCTAGGGTAATTCCGCATAAGCGGAAGATGGTCGCTTCAGCGGGTCCGCAGGAGCGGACATTTTACTGCAGAAGCAGTTTTGAGAGAACTGCAGAAGCGGAGTT
This sequence comes from Nicotiana glauca, assembly GCA_026770625.1. Lineage (NCBI taxonomy): Eukaryota > Viridiplantae > Streptophyta > Magnoliopsida > Solanales > Solanaceae > Nicotiana > Nicotiana glauca. The sequence continues at coordinate 13,226 of MU713064.1, forward strand.
TGAGTCGCATAAGCGAAGAGTTGGTTTTTAAGTGGGAACCGCATAAGCGGATATTTAGCTGTAGAACCGGTCCCGCATAAGCAGAAGCAGGACCGCAGAAGAGAAACTAACTGTGGGTAGAAAGGGTTTTAAAGGTTATATTTCATCCGCGAGCAAGAGGTAGTTTCCACCATTTTTGAGCGACTTGGAGAGCTTTGGGCAAAACTTTTCGAGGGTTTTGATTAAGAATCGGTAGGAGGTAAGTTCCTTGACCTAATTATTCAAGTTTATGGTAGATTTATCATGGAAATTAGTGGAAATTCACCCAAAGTGGGGTAAGTTAGGGCTTGAGAGGTTATAATGTAAAAATGGAATTTGGAGGACCAAATGGACTCCGATTTTGGTAAATTTTATATGTACAGACTCGTGGCGAGACGAGAAATCCGGTGATGTAAATTTCGTGATTTTTTGAGAAGTGGGCCCGCGGCTCGAGTTTTGCCAACTTCGTGATTTTTGGTATTTTTCGAGTTCTTTCGATTGGGTTATATTCCATTAGTCTATTGTAACGTATTCCTTGTGGTTTTGATCAGATTCAGTTCGAGAGGAGGTTGATTCGAGAGGAAAGAGCATAGCGAGCTAGACTTGTGGCCGGCTTGAGGTGAATAATAGATTTAGATGATGACCTGAAGGTTTGAAACCCCGGTATATCACACTGTGACACTATATTGAGGCGAGACACGTACTCTATGAGGAGTGCGGGGTCGGTTGTGATTGGGGACTATGGCTTAGTCCGTCCCGAATGATGTTCGTACTGTGTTCTTGACTAGAGATTATTGGTAAACATCCTACTTGGATTTTCATGATATATCTGGGTTGTGTGCCGATAATTTGAATCTCTTAGGGATTATTATCCCTACTTCTATGATGCTTAGCATGTTATATGATTTCAGTCCTGAGTTAAACATTGTTTTGAAATGCTTAGTCACATTCCTAAGGTGTTAAAAACTTAAACATTGGAACTGAGGACTATAACCTGACTTTGCTGTGTGGCTCATATGCATATTCTGGACTGAGTGTGGATCGGGCTGCACGCCGCAGCGATGGCACGATGATATTGCGCTTGGGCTGTAGGAGCCCTTCCGAAGTCTGAACCCCCACAGTGAGCGCGGGTACCCAAATGGATCGGGCTGCGCGCCGCAGCGGTCATGTGCATTGCATTGCATTCATACATTGATATTTGCATGTCATTGTTTTGTTGCCATTTTCACCGTAAACTGTGTTAAACTGTTGGCTGTAGCTTTACATTATGGTATTTTCGTGTATTCTCACCTTCGGTCATTATATATGCTTATTACTCATTAAGTTGGAAGTACTCACTTTACTCCCTGCACCATGTGTGCATATTCAGGTGTTCCGGGATCTTAGTTGAGTTGTTGCTGCTTCCCAGAGTTTTCAGGAGTTGTCGAGGTAGCTGCTTGACGTCTGCAGGACCCGACTCCTCCCCTTATCACTTTTATCTTTCAGTATCTTAGACTTCTGTATTATTGTGGATTCACTACTCAGTGGTATCTAGAGGCTCTAGACTCGTGACTCCAGATCTTTTGGGAAATGCTAGATATGCTATTGTTTTTCGTACTGTTTATACTTAATTATCCAGTTGGAAGACTTATTAAACTGTTAATTTATTACAATTAATTGGTAATGGGATGCGCAGTTTGGTTGTGAGTGATAATTGGTCAAGATTGCCTAGCATTTGTGTTGGGCGCCATCACGACTGGGATTGGGGTCGTGACAAGTTGGTATCAAAGCCTAGGTTACTAGGCCTCACGAGTTATGAGTCGGTTTAGTAGAGTCTCGCGGATCGGTACAGAGACGTCTGTATTTATCCTCGAGAGGTTGTAGAACCTTTAGGAAACACTTCATATTCTTGAAATTCTTGTCGTGCGGCTTTGTTTATTCGAGAACTAAACTTCTGTATCTAGCCGCACCAGTTGCACCAGCTCCAGCCTATGTGGTTCCAGCTATGCCAGACGATGAGCAGCGTCGTCTTAAGAGATTTGGCAGGCTTCAGTCTCCGACGTTCAATGGTACTGAGGGCGAGGATGCCCAGGGTTTTCTGGATAAGTGCCAGCGTATGCTTCGCACCGCAGGGATCTTAGAGTCGAGTGCTGTGGCTTTTACTACCTTCTAGTTCTCAGGGCCTGCATTTACATGGTGGGAGGAGTTTGAGAGGCGTAGGCCTATTGGATCAGCGCCCCTTACTTGGCAGCAGTTCTCCACTCTCTTTCTGGAGAAGTATGTACCGCAGTCTCGCAGGGGGGGAGCTGCGTCGTCAGTTTGAGTGGTTGATTCAAGGAGACATGACTGTGACCCAGGTAGAGTTGAGCACATCGTTTCATCCCCAGACGGACGGGCAGTCCGAGCGTACTATCTAGATATTGGAGGACATGTTGCGTGCCTCTGTTATTGATTTTGGAAGTTCTTGGGCTGAGTTCTTGCCACTTGCAGAGTTTGCTTACAACAACAGCTATCAGTCCAGCATTCAGATGGCACCGTATGAGGCCTTATATGGTAGACGTTGTAGATATCAGGTTGGTTGGTTTGAGCCAGGTGAGGCTAGACTATTGGAGACAGAGTTGGTCCAGGATGCCTTAGATAAGGTAAAGGTGATACAGGAGAGACTTCGTACAGCTCAGTCGCATCAGAAGAGTTACGCGGACAGGAAGATTCGAGATGTATCTTATATGGTGGGCAAAAAGGTCTTGTTGAAGGTTTCGCCTATGAAGGGAATTATGAGATTTGGAAAGAAAGGAAAGTTGAGTCCGCGGTTCATTGGCCCTTTTGAGATACTTAGGAGGATTGGGGAGGTGGCCTATATGCTTGCTTTACCACCCAGCTTATCAGGGGTTCATCCAGTATTTCATGTTTCTATGCTCTGGAAGTATGTTGGGGACCCGTCTTACGTGTTAGACTTTAGCACGGTTCAGTTGGATGATGATTTGACCTATGATGTGGAGCCAGTGGCTATTTTGGGTCGTCAGGTTCGGAGATTGAGGTCAAAGTATATAGCCTCGGTGAAGGTGCAGTGGAGAGGTCAGCTCGTGGAGGAGGCTACCTGGGAGACAGAGCAGGAGATGCGGAGCAGATATCCTCACCTATTCGAGACTTCAGGTATGATTCTTGACCCGCTCGAGGATGAGCATTTGTTTAAGTTGGGGAGGATGTGACGAGCCGACTCATCATCTCATTTATTACAGCCTCGTTTCCCCCATTTAATGCTTCTTCATGTTTCATTATCGACATTGGTTGTGTTGGAGTTGAATTGGATTGGCTTGGATAGGAAATGAGATACTTAGTCTCTTTAAGGAAGACTTGGTTTGGAAAAGTCAACCGGATATTGACTTATGAGTTAGAGGGCTCGGATGTGAATTCCGGTGACTCAGTTAGCTTCGTAAGATGGTTAGGAGTGTGATCAGAAGTTATTTTGGAGGTCCGGTGTAGAATTAGGCTTGAATTGGCGAAGTTAGAANAAATTAATGGTTTTAGCATTGTTTGATGTGTTTTGAGGGTTGGAACAAGTTTGAATGAGGTGTTAGGATGTGTTGGTATTTTTGGTTGAGGTCCCGGGGGCCTTGGGGTGAATTCGAGTGGTTAAACGAGAGTTTTTGAAGTTTGCTTCAGGTTTGTTGTTGCTGTAATCTGGTATTTTCGCTTCTACAGAAATGGACCGTAGAAGCGGTTCCGCAGAAGCGGGTTAGGGGTCGTAGAAGCAGTCAGGCATGGTCTAGGGTAATTCCGCATAAGCGGAAGATGGTCGCTTCAGCGGGTCCGCAGGAGCGGACATTTTACCGCAGAAGCAATTTTGAGAGAACCGCAGAAGCGGAGTTTGAGTCGCATAAGCGAAGAGTTGGCTTTTAAGTGGGAACCGCATAAGCGGATATTTAGCCGTAGAACCGGCCCCGCATAAGCAGAAGCGGGACCGCAGAAGCGAAAGTAACTGTGGATAGAAAGGGTTTTAAAGGTTATATTTCATTCGCGAGCAAGAGGTAGTTTCCACCATTTTTGAGCGACTTGGAGAGCTTTGGGCAAAATTTTTCGAGGGTTTTGATTGAGAATCGGTCGGAGGTAAGTACCTTGACCTAATTATTCAAGTTTATGGTAGATTTATCATGGAAATTAGTGGAAATTCACCCAAAGTGGGGTAAGTTAGGGCTTGAGAGGTTATAATGTAAAAATAGAATTTGGAGGACCAAATGGACTCCGATTTTGGTAAATTTTATATGTATGGACTCGTGGCGAGACGAGAAATCCGGTGATGTGAATTATGTAATTTTTTGAGAAGTGGGACCGGGGCTCGGGTTTTGCCAACTTCGTGATTTTTGGTATTTTTCGAGTTCTTTCGATTGGGTTATATTCCATTACTCTATTGTAACGTATTCCTTGTGGTTTTGATCAGATTTGGTGCGAGAGGAGGTTGATTCGAGAGGAAAGAGCATAGCAAGCTAGACTTGTGGATGGCTTGAGGTGAATAATAGATGTAGATGATGACCTGAAGGTTTGAAACCCCGGTATATCACACTGTGACACTATATTGAGGCGAGGCACGTACTCTATGAGGAGTGCGGGGTCGGTTGTGATTGGGGACTATGGCTTAGTCTGTCCCGAGTGATGTTCGTACTGTGTTCTTGACTAGAGATTATTGGTAAACATCCTACTTGGATTTTTATGATATATCTGGGCTGTGTGCCGATTATTTGAATCTCTTAGGGATTATTATCACTACTTCCATGAGGCTTATCATGTTATATGATTTCAGTCCTGAGTTAAACATTGTTTTGAAATGCTTGGTCACATTCCTAAGGTGTTAAAAACTTAAACTATATTTTCCTAATAATTGGAACTGAGGACTATAACCTGACTTTGCTGTGTGGCTCATATGCATATTCTGGACTGAGTGTGGATCGGGCTGCACGCCGCAGCGATGACACGATGATATTGCGCTTGGGCTGTAGGAGCCCTTCTGGAGTCTGAACCCCCACAGTGAGCGTGGGTACCCAAATGGATCGGGCTGCGCGTCGTAGCGGTCATGTGCATTGCATTGCATTCATACATTGATATTTGCCTGTCATTGTTTTGTTGCCATTTTCACCGTAAACTGTGTTAAACTGTTGGCTGTAGCTTTACATTATGGTATTTTCGTGTATTCTCACCTTCAGTCATTATATATGCTTATTACTCACTGAGTTGGAAGTACTCACTTTACTCCCTGCACCATGTGTGCAGATTCAGGTGTTCCGGGAGCTTAGTTGAGTTGTTGCTGCTTCCCAGAGTTTTCAGAAGTTGTCGAGGTAGCTGCCTGACGTCCGCAGGACCCGACTCCTCCCCTTATCACTTTTATCTTTCAGTATCTTAGACTTCTGTATTATTGTGAATTCACTACTCAGTGGTATCTAGAGGCTCTAGACTTGTGACTCCAGATCTTTTGGGAAATGTTAGATATGCTATTGTTTTCCATACTATTTCTACTTAATTATCCGATTGGAAGACTTATTAAACTGTTAATTTATTGCTGTTAATTGGTAATGGGATGCGCAGTTGGGTTGTGAGTGATAATTAGTTAGGATTGCCTAGTATTTATGTTGGACGCCATCATGACCGGGATTGGGGTCGTGACATAGGCAATGCAAGAAGCCTTGTTGTATGAAAATACAACTTCATCTGGAATAAAAGAAAAATAACGAAACATCAGACTATCCTAACTAAAGATACAGACGAAGCCAAAAGGCTATTTCATAAATCAATCCTTTTCTAATCCCAAATTGTGCAAACAGTAATGTTTACTCAAAAGCTAAAGCAATTATAGAAATCAGAAAAGATATTATAAGTACCTGATAATTCCATCATGTCTAGATTCATCTCAAACTAAATTACGAAAAACTTCTTTATATACCACATTTCTAGCTTCATTCGTTATTTGGCCATCATCATCATAAAACTAAAATCACCAACCCTTTTCTACTCGTCATACGTGAAATAGCAACATACAGTTGTCCATGAGTAAATACTGGCTTCTTCAAAAATAATCCCACATGAGACAACGACTGGCCTTGACTTTTATTAATTGTCATGGCAAAAGATACAACAATTGAAAATTGTCTTCGCTGGAACTTAAAAGGTGTTCTTGCATCTGATGGCGTCAACGTCTTTCTCGGGATAAATACTTTTTGTCCAGCCATATTACCCGATAAAATGTTGGCTTCAATAACTCGATTTCCATGTCTTGTGATGATCAACCTCGTGCCATTACACAATCCTAATGACTGGTCTATATTTCTCAGCAACATCACAGGAACACCAACCTTCAAAGTAATAGAGTGATTTGGAATTCTAAAACATTTAATATTGTTTAGGAATTCGGGTGTATGTACGTGCCCCAAAGCAGAAAAAGAATGATCAGACATGCAAACTGTATCAGAACTCAAATATGTCTTCTCAGGACTATGATTGAGTGAAACCATATATTCATTGATCGACTCAACCATATCAAGAGTCGGAGCAAGAATTACTCTTTGCTGGAGGTAATCAATGTCATTGACATGGTTAAAGAAATATGGATATGTACTTTCAACAATTTCCGATATTGGATCATACAATTATTTATGAGAAGATCATCGGGGATTTGGACTTTCTCAAAGCCATCAATGGAACTCCCAATTCTTCCATCACCGATTGCTAGAATCCATTCAGAAATTTTTTTTAACTCATCTAAATCTGCATCTAACTGATCTCTTTGTAACCTCATATTCTTTGTTAGATTTAACACTTCACAGTGCGCCCACAAATATGAAGAATTCAAAGTGGCATTAACAATATCTTTCCTTGATCCTTTTGCACTGACAGACAAAAATTATCTGAAGTCGCTACCAAGAACATCTGTTTTACCTCCAAAAGGTTTATCAGCATTGGATGTGTCTTTAAATCTAAGAATATCTCTAAGAATTTGACCAAGAGCTTCAAAATAATATTTATGCATCATTAGTGCCTCATCCCAATTAATCAACTTTATCTTTATAATCAAATTTGCTAGAGGACTACCTTGCTTTATATTGCATGTTGAATCTTCAGTTAGATTAAGAGGGATTGCAAATCTCGAATGAGCTATTCTACCACCTGGTAACAAAAGAGATGCAATTCCATTCGATACAATAGCTAATACGATGTCTCCTCTAGATCGTATGCCAGAAGACAGAGTCTTCCAAATAAAAGTCTTTCCAGTTCCTCCATAACCATACAAAAAGAAGAATCCACCTTTGGCGTCACTCACTGCCCTCATAATTTTGTCATAAACCGACTTTTGTTCAACTGTCAAATTTATTAATAATTATTGACATTCCTCTAACAGAGAATGGAGATTATAACGCAATTCATCATGGATTAACCTATTGCTATGGTCAACTTCTTCCTCATTGTAAAGAGGTCTTGGCATTGTTGGAAAATCATGAAAACTTCTTTCACAACTTTTCAAAACTTTTTCCAACTTTTGTAAACAACGATTTTTCAATTCGTCATCTGTTAGCTCTGCCTCTGAAAGAACAAAAAGAATTATAGAATTTAAATAACAATAATATAAAAAATATATTACATGATTACATGTAGCTGCATTGTGTATTACTTCTAGAATGACATGAATTGGTTGGGAATAGAAGGATGTGAATCTTAACAAAATTACGTTCCATGTATATCGATCAAAAAAGAAGTTCTCCAAGCTTATCTGCAGTAGTTATCAGGATAAAAGGTAGATTTACCAAGTGAAGGCCAGTGAACGCCAATTGGGAGGAAAAAAACAAAGAGAGACAATCAAATAAATAGAAGAGGAGGAAGATAAATGCAGAATGAAGGAGAAAAGTCAATTGGAGATTATTCTACTACCAAACAGAGGTGCTTTAGACGCTACACTGCCCTTCCTTAAATAGTTGCCCATAGTATAGTTCTATCCTAAAGCATGACTGCTACACATAAAATATAAGCTTGGTATTGTAGATAGAAGAGCATCATGATCAAAGACCCTTTTTCATTTGGTAGTAGATTAGAGAATATTATTGCAATGATACCATCTTCTTTGATCACCTTCATCATAGTCCCTTAATCCTACTTAATGTGCACTTTCTTTAGCAAAGAATCATAAAATGTATCACATTCTTCAGAAATAAATACTAATATAAACATTTCAATACTTCAACAATAACATGAACTAAAAGAAATTGAACTTCAAACTAACGAAAGAAAATGCACTATTATCAAAAAAGTTTTATATATATTTTACTGACCAACTAATATACTCATCCAAAGTCCAAACCTACTATTGTGAGATGCAATCATATTAGTTTCTCAACCAGTAAAGAGAGATCAGCTTTCATGATGAAGAGAAGAAAATGGGATATTGAGCGTTTGTTACGGGTGTTGGCCTTTTTTTTGTTATAAATGGGATTCCCCACTTAAATGGGATATACGATGTTAAAATTTTTTATAATTAAATATTCTATATTATTATTAAATATAGAGATTACTTTAAATATAGAGATTACTTTAAATTGAGTCCAATTTTTCGGCCTAATTGCAATCCCAAATATATTGCATACCAGATTTTTCGGGCTAATTGGAAGATTTTATTTATATATATAGATTAATCGGACTAAACACAAAAACCAAAAAAAAACAAAAACAAATTATCATTGTGATGGCTCATCTCGTGAGCAAAATAAGATAAGTCACTTCCCTTCAATAGGTACTATCATTATTCACGTTCATACTTTCTAGATAATTGCATATTCTATGCTTTATTCTTTATTTATATTTTATAAAATTTATTTCCTATTTTTGTTAGAAAATAATCTATTTTCCATATTTGCTATCCTCCCAACTATTCACTTTCCATGTTAGACTCCAATCTAAATTACAAAAATCACTCGGAGGATCAATCAATGGAAATTCAAAATTTACAAAATATTCCTCAAGAATAATTTTTTAAAAGAAAAGTTAAAATGTGGGTGTTCAAAATTGCATTTTAATAACAATAAGTCTTAATAAATTAAGTTTCCGTGTGTCATTTTAATATGTTGCCAATTGACATTCTAATAATTTGCCACTTGGCTAAATGGGAAGGCAAACTTCTTAGCTTTAATATATATATATATATAGATTATTTAATATAATATATACAAGTTTTTATTAATAAATAGGTTATTTTCCTATCACGAATCTCGTTAAACTTTATTAGAAACAACTGATGATACTTAATAAATACTTTTCATACTCATAGTTTCCATGTATTTATTGCAGATATGGATTCGAGTACTAGTGGACCTCATGACTAATTCTTGAGCTTCAGCATTGCAGTTATTCGCGGTGAACCAACCATTTTAGTCCTGTGGTGGCGTAGTTTCTTTTATTTTAAAACTATTATTATCTCAGACGTTTTGATATACTCCTAAAAGCTTGGAATTATTTTTCTTATTTAGGGTTATATTCGGATCATATACTTATTCTTTTTATTTACTCGATATTGGATCAAATCGTGTTTTCAATTTCATTCGTTGTATATTGTAATGAGCGACCGGTCGTTTTGAGCTCTAGCATGTTGTTCGGCATTTTAAGACCTTGAGTAGCTTCACTTCATATATTATGACTTGCACACCTAGATGGTTTTGATTTTCAGGAAGTTCAGAGTTGATTTGAAAGGATCATTCTCAATTCGGAAGCTTCCACATTTGAGTAAACGACCTCGAAATCGGGATTTAAATGTTCCTATAGACTCGTAAGGTGATATCGGACTTGGATGTATATTCGGGTTGAGTATCTGATGGTCTAGGCAGTTTTCGAGACCTGGTAAAGTCCATTTTATTGACTGAAACTTTTGCGTGATGTTTGGTGGTAATCCAGAATGTCAAGTGTGATTCGGACGCGTTCGGAAATGTTTGAAGGTTTGAAATAAGGAAGGGTAAGAGTAAAGAGGACTCCCTATGTGGTCTTGGACATCTCTGTGTCCGTAGCAGCGTCACCGCCCTCAGGCTCCTCCAACTGTATCTCATCATCCTCGGCTCTGGGAGTAGCTGGGTTGGTGAACATCTGTCGCATCGCCTCAGCAGTATCGGCAGCTAGGTCTGGCTCCTCAGACTGGCCAGCTGGTTCCACTGGTGCTGATGGTGCTGTTGGGTCTACTGGTGCTGTGGATCTATCTCCATCAGCATATGAAATGGAAGGTTTCCAGCGTTTGCTATCTTGGTGACCTCTCTCATCAATCTGTCTATTGATTTCTTGGATGCCCGGGATTTCCTCATCTTCTTTACCTGCTTCCCAAGCTCCTCAATTACTGCTCCATGTGCCACCAAAGTGTTAATGATGGTCTGCTGGTTCTCCAAAATCTTCTTCAATGTGTCCTCCAATGTCGGAAGAATCTGAGGTGTCGGGGTAGATGTCTGTGCTGCAATGGTGTTGGATAACTCAGACAGTTTTTCAATAGTGATGTGCATCCAGTTGTTGAGCCTCGCCAGTATCTGGGAGACGCGCAGCGCAGATAGTAGATGAGCACACATAGGCACCAGCCTCAAAGTCGAAGTGGAGGGGACTGGTGCTAAAGGTCCTGAAGAAGGAGGTAGAGGCATCGCAGCTACACTGGTAGAAGGCCCTGCTGCAGTGAAAGGCATGTCTGCTGACTCAGCAGCTACCACCGAAGGCTCATTATACTGGCCTACGGTAGTAGTCGGCTGACCTTTATTCTTCGGGTTCCTCGGGTCCTTTAGAGAATACCAAGTGAAGGGCTTCTTTGCCCGAATTTTTGTATCAAAACTCTTCGACTCCAACCCCGCATTCGTAAGGTACTCCGTGATAGTGTTAGGATATGAGTAGGGGTTGTCAGATTGCCTACCAACCAAAGACATGTTGGCCAATATCACGACACCCACATTGATTAGGTACCCAGCCATGATAGAGGAGACTGTTAGAACATATTTTAATGATGCATGTGCAGGAGTTCATGGAAGCAAAAAGGAATTATTGGAATTGCCAGAACAAACAAGGAAGGATATCGAAGCTTTCCCAAATATCATGATGCAAAAGGAAAGAATCAACTCTACAAGATTAACTCCATGATTCTGGGAAATAAAAGTTGCAGCAATGGAATGAATACTCAATGCAATCCGTGATTGACGAGCCAAATCAAATCACCGGAGATCAATCAAATCTAGAAGATCCGGAACATCAAGGAAGAATTCTGTCAAACTCATCGATTGCCAAAGGAAAGAATCTGACGAGAAGCAACGACTATTACCTTATTCTTGAAAGAATCAACTCTTTCCAAGGATCAAAACCCTTGGGTTGACAAGCCTTCACCAACCATCATTGTATAAATTCATAGTGCAACTCCATCCTTAACATACTTTGATAAAACCAAAATCACTCTCTTCAATTTACTACAAACAAGCATAGTAGCCTAGATAGATCTGCTGTGTAACAAGTTAGGAATAGAAAGAGAGCGTACAGCTGGTGAGGCCTTGTGTCGAACGATTGCAAAAGAACTGAGAGACAAATACCAAATCTGTACTCAAAAGAAAACTCATTTGCTTGAAGAGAAATCCCTTGCAACCCAAGGGGACTGGATTAGGATTCACATTGAATCCGAACCAGTATAAAATTCCTGGTATCTTTAATTTCTGCATTTACTTTCTGCTTATTATTTCGAATCTCTCTATCTGCAAGAATTGTTGCATTAAGTTGACTACTAAAGTTTTAAGTCAACTTATTACGATTTATTTAAATTATATACTCCCTCTGTTACAGTTTATGTGAATCTATTTCCTTTTTGGTCCGTTCCAAAAAGAATGAACCCTTTCTTAATTTGGTAACAATTTAGCTTAAACTTACAACTTTACCCTTAATGAGAACCTTTTACAACCACACAAATACTCTGATCCCCATTTGAACTTAATTAGGACCACAAATTCCAAAAGTATTTATTTTTTTCTTAAACTCCGTGTCCAGTCAAACAGGTTCACATAAATTGGAACGGAGGGAGTACAATTCACCCCCCACCCCTCTTGTACTTTCAATTAGTATCATAGCAAGGCTCACACTTTTGCTTTTTGCTTAACAACTTGTGAGAAAAAGATCATGGCAAATCAAGTTATAGTTGGAGCTCTATTTCAGGAAGGAACCTCTCAAGTGAGATCACCTTACTCCAATGGACAACACTTACTCCCACTGGAAAATCCGCAACGAAATCTTTACCAAAGCATACGATGTCAAAGTATGGAGAGTTATCAAAAAGGAGAACTACCCACTGCCTGCCAGCACACCACCGCTCGCTGACCCTGATGATATAGACTCATACTCAAAGGAACAATTGAAAGCTGTTCAAATAAAACACAAGGCAAGAAATCTGGTTCATAATGCAATAAGTGGTGAAGAATATGAAAAGATTTCCAGTTGTGATACTGCTAAAAAAATATAGGATAAACTCGAAGTCACCTATGAAGGTACCAGCAAGGTAAAGGAAACCCACATAAATATGATAGTTCACGACTATGAATTATTCTCAATGAAGGCAGGATAATCCATTGAAGAAATGCTTGCCCAGTTCAGTAAAATAATCAGCGACTTAAAAGCTTTTGTCAAATCATACTCTAGTGGCGATCAAGTTAGGAAAATTCTCAGAAGTCTACCAACCACCTGGCAGACTAAAGTCGTCACTTTGGAATCTCAAGATATTAATAAGTTATCATATGATGAATTGCGAGGAGAGCTCATTGCTTTCGAAAGAACACATTTGAAGAAGAAAAATCAAGAGGAGAAGAATAAAACTATTGCATTCAAAGCTGCTACTAAAGCTGCTGAAAATGAAATTGATGATCCTGAAACTCTACAAGAGGAAATCACTATGATGTCTAGAAACATTGATGGATTAATGAGAGGACATAGAAATAAAAAGAAAGGAAGATTTCCACCAAGAAGATCCAGACAATACAATGAACAAGACAAGAACGATGGAAAATGCTATGAATATGGAAAGTTTGGACACATCCAAGCAGAGTGTCCAGAACTAAAGAAAAAGATCTCCAGAGGATTCAACAAAAACAGATCATTTGGAAGCTAGAGTGATAAGGGTGACTCAGACCACGAAGAAATAGCAAATCTCTGCTTCATGACAATTCTTGAAAACGAGATCAACAAAACTTCAGGATGCTGGACAGATAAAGACGATTCAGACAATGAGAGTTGCTTTATGGCAAAAGGAGAAACTAGCGAGGTAAGACCTTATGACTGTGAATGATGCAATGAATTACAAGACATTCTTGACTCCACCCTAAAGGAGTCTCAGAAGATGATGAATGAACTCAAGAGACTCACCAGGGAAGTCAAAGACTGGAAACTCAAACATGAAGTATGTGAAATTGAAAAGGACGTACTTCAAGAAGAGTTTGAGGAATTGCAAATGCAGTTTAACAACTTGCGCAAATCCACCAGTCACAACTCTATTAGGTCAAATCAGATGACTTACAAGTCAACTAGTAAAGAACCAATCAGAACTAGATCGACTAGTCGATCGAACCAGTCGACTTACAAGTCAGCTGGAAAGGAATTAGCAAATCCTACGACTGCTAATTCCAACTCGTATGAAAGACCTGAAAACAGGTCCGGGATTAAATGTCATTATTGTAAAAAAAGTGGGCATAAATATTCTGGCTGTCACTTTCATAAATCTCAAATGTCCGGATGGGTTTGGAAACCTAAGAACTCCGAACCCAGTAACACTAACTCACCAGGACCCAAACAAGCTTGGGTACCTAAAAGAAAGTAATATTTCTATATTGCAGGAACACCACAGAATAAAGCGCAAAGGAAAAGGGTACCTATATAGTGCGTGTTCCAGTCACATGACAGATGACAAAAGCCTTTTTAAGTAAGTTACAAAGATTGATGGAGGAAGCGTCCAATTCGGAGATGATTCACGAGGCAAAATAGTTGGCACTGGACCTATTTCTTTCAACAACAGCTGTGATATCACTAAAGTAAATCTGGTTGATGGAATAAATTATAATATTCTCAATATAAGTAAACTCTGCGACTCAGGATATGAGGTAAAATTTAAGAGAACTGGATGTGCCATCAAAGACGAATCTAGTAAAAGAATTCTTCCTGGAAAAAGGTACGAAAATGTTTATATACTTGATGGCTTCGAAAATATAGATGGTCACATATGCCTAACCTCTATGTCTAATGATCCCTTGTTGTGGCATAGACGTCTTGGTCATGCTAGCATGCATCTAATTGAGAAGCTATCCAAACATGATTTAGTCATTGGGTTACACATATTGAATTTTTCTAGGACTCACATTTGTGATGCATGTCAGATGGGTAAGCAAACTAGAAACTCTTTCAAAAATAAAGACATAGTATCTACCTCAAAACCCCTGCAATTACTTCATATGGATTTATTTGGACCAACTAGAACTGCTAGCATAGGAGGTAAGAAATATGCTTTTGTTATTATTGATGAGTTTTCACGCTTCACTTGGGTAATTTTTCTGTTTCACAAAGATGAAGCCTTAAGAAACTTTGAAGTCTTCTGCAAAATGATTGAAAGAGAAAAAGGTTATCCTATCTCCATAATCCAAAGTGATCATAGAGGCGAGTTTGAAAGCAAGGTGTTTGAAGATTTCTGTAATGATCAAGGGTACACTCACAACTTCTCTGTTCCTTGCTCACCTCAAAAAAATGGAATTGTGGAAAGAAAAAATAGAAATCTTCAAGACATGGCAAGAACCATGCTGCTAGAACATTCTCTACCAAATCATTTATGGGTTGAAGGTGTGAGTACTGCATACCACATTCTAAATCGATGTCTCATAAGGACCATTCTGAAAAAGACCCTGTATGAACTCTGGAAAGGTAAGCGTCCTAACATCAGTTACTTTCATCCATTTGTAGGTAAGTATTTCATTCATAACAATGGTAAGGACAATCTTGGAAAATTTGATCCACGAAGTGACGAAGGTATTTTTCTTGGTTATTCTTTAAATAGCAGATCATTTAGAGTTTTTAATAAACGAACTTTATCTGTTGAAGAATCAGTTCATGTCATTTTTGATGAAAATAATCCCTAGGTCGAGAAAGGTATCAATGCAGGTGATGAAGATCAAACTCAAGAAGTTTAGGACAAAGGAAAATCACAGGAGTCAGCTAGTCTTACAGATGTAGCCAAGTCGACTGAACAAGTCAGCAACAACACTCCAGAACATCATGTGGAGTCAAATACTATCACTGTTAGACTAAATGAGTGGAGAAAGGAATATGAATATCCACAAAAATATATCATAGGGGATCCAAACGAAGGTATGAAGACCAGAGCTGCTCTCAAAAAGAAAGCAAACATTGCTCTGATCTCTCAAATAGATCCAAAAAAGGTAGAGGAAGTGTTGAAGGACTCAAGCTGGGTGAAAGCCATGCAAGAGGAACTAGATCAATTCAGCAAGAATCAAGTATGGAAGCTGATACCCCGACCTGAAAATGTTTCCGTCATTGGAACAAAATGGGTGTTCAGAAACAAATTAAACGAAGAAGAACAAGTTATAAGGAACAAAGCTAGACTAGTTTCTCAAGGCTATTCACAACAAAAAGGAGTTGACTACGATGAAACCTTTGCTCTAGTAGCCCGATTAGAGTCTATACGAATCCTGCTAGCTTATGTGTCATTTAAAGGATTCAGATTGTTTCAAATGGATGTTAAAAGCGCTTTTATAAATGGATTCATAGAAGAGGAGGTTTTTGTGAAACAACCACCAGGCTTTGAAGATTCAAAATTTCCTTATCACGTGTACAAGCTCACCAAGGCCTTATACGGACTGAAATAGGCTCCACGTGCTTGGTATGACAGGTTAAGTACTTTTCTTGTTGATCATGGATTCACCAGAGGTAAAATTGATACTACTCTATTCATTAAACGATCAACAGGAGGTAATCTCATCATTCAAATTTATGTTGATGATATTATTTTTGGTAGCGCTAACCCTCTTATGTGCAAGGAATTTGCAAATCTCATGCAAAGTGAATTTGAAATGAGTATGATGGGTGAAATCACATTTTTCCTTGGGATTCAAATTCATCAATCTGAAGAGGGAACCTTCATATGTCAAACCAAATATACCAAGGAGCTGATTCAAGAGTTTGGCATGAGCAATGCAAAATCAATTGGGACTCCTATGAGTCCGACCACAACTTTGGATAAAGATGAACAGGGTACTCCAGTTGATGAAACCAAATAAAGAGGAATGATTGGATCTCTACTATATCTAACCGCTAGTCGACCAGATATTATGTTTAGCGTCCGTAAATGTGCCAGGTTTTAGTCGGCTCCCAAGGAGTCACATTTAACTGTTGTTAAAAGAATAATTCGATATCTTATTGGTACAGTATCTCATGGATTGTGGTATCCTCGCTCTAACTCATTTAAATTAGAAGGTTTTTCAGATGCAGATTTAGCAGGTGATAAAGAAGACAGGAAAAGCACGAGTGGCATTTGTCAATTACTGGGATACGCCTTAATATCCTGGAACGGTAAAAAGCAAGCATCAGTCACCCTGTCGACTACTAAAACTGAGTACATAGCCGTTGGTCAATGTTGTGCACAACTACTGTGGATGTCCCATCAATTGGGTGACTATGAACTCTCTTTTAAACCTATACAGATTTTTTGTGATAATTCTAGTGCAATTTGTCTTTCTAAGAATCCTGTGAATCACTTTAGAGCAAAGCATATAGATACTAAACATCATTTTATTAGAGATCATGTTCTTAAAGGTGACATAGAATTAGCTTTTGTTGGTACCTCTGCCCAATTAGCTGATATTTTTACTAAACCACTGTTAGAAGATAGGTTCTATTCTTTACGAGAATCTCTTGGCATTATTTGTTTTTCAAAAAATTGTTAGGACCAAAGTGTTAATTTTCAAAAACTTGTCATAATTGTTTTCTTTAGTGCATTAATTACGCCATCAGTCTTTTCCCTCTCATTTTAGCCTGTTTTCCATCAGTTGGCAGCCGAAGTTGGAAAGCCAATCATCACGTCGCTTCATCTGACATCTTTTCCTTTTCTTTACTCAACTGTCAATTCTTCTCCTTTTAAGTTAGTCCTTTTCCATCTCTCTATCTCCACCATCTCCCTCAACCTCTACCAACTCCCTTTTTCAACCTGTACTAACCCTCTCTTCTCTCATGGCTAAATCTTCCAAAAACCCCTCTGCTTCCACCAGGAAAAGTACTCGCTCAAAATCAAAACCCTCTTCCATGCCCCCTGAACAAGTAGATTTAGGGTTCGATCATTCCGAAGTTTGTGCCTCTTCTCAAGGAAGTTACTCGGAACACTCCCAGCCTCTAGGTGATAAAGCCTCCGAAAAGCGTCCCACGGAGGAACCTCTTGCCTCTACTCCAAATAAATCGAAGTTCGATTTCTTTGCCTCTCTAGAATCAGACCTCAATTTCTGGGACACCCCTAATAAGGATTTCTTTGTTTCTCATAAGGACAAGCCCATTGCCCATGGTAGAGTGGCAGATGTCGATCTTATGGAGTCCCTCAACTGCAAGGTAAAGGATCTTTTCATGTATCAAGGGTGGGAAATATTTCTCTTTGTTTCTTCGCCTAAAGTCTATGAACCCCTCGTTCATATGTTTTATGCTAATCTTCGCTCTAATAAACCTGATAGGCTTGAAACTCTTATTCTTGGTAAACTCATTGTTCTTGATTATTTTGTGTTTGACTCTCTTTTTCTGTGTCGTTGCTCTGGTTTCGACTATTTTTAAGAATGTATGGCCTAAGGATTTTCAAATCACCTTTGATCAGGCCAAACAGTGCATTGCAGAAAATCCCTCTGAGAAACTTCCAAATCAGTTAGGGCCCAGTGATGTTAGTTTTGAAACTAAGGTTCTTGCTCACATTGTTGCCACCACTCTCCTTCCCAGAACTGGTTCTTTCTCAACCCTCTCTCAATAGGACACCTTCTTTGTTTACTGTCTTATCTCAAACCTCAAAATCAAGTTGTCCTCCTGGGTTATCAATTTCATGATTGAGAGTGTAGAAGATCCAACCAGTCTTCCTTATGGTATGGCCATCACCCACATTTTGGAAGCTCATCAAATTCAGCTTTCAGACTACCCCTCTGTTCCTGTGTACAAGTGCTACAACTCTAGGGCCTTCTCAAGTATGGGGTTTGTGAGTATCAAGGGTCTCTGGGTCAAAAAGGGTGAAAGTGATGCCAAGCCAACACCTATGGAAACCAAGACCTCTTCTGGTGTACCTTCTTCTCCCATTCCTGCAGACCTAATTAAAAAGTTCAGCTCCATTAATTCTCAACTCCTAGACATCAAGACTCTCCTGTCCGCCACACAGTCAACTGTGGTTGCTATTCATGGTATTTCTAAGGAAACGGGGTCAGATGTGTCCAAAATTAGGGTGATTGTGCAAAGGGTAAGGGAGAATGCGGTTAAAGCTTTCAAGGAGGTGCATGACAGGCTGGATGGGATGAGCGTTGCTGCCAACACCAGCTTTGAACAGATGAAGGAAGCAATCTACAACACCCTCACTTACTTTCTGAGACGATGAGATGGATGTGATCTACAGACAATTTTTTTGTGTTTTAAAAACTTGTTTTGGCTGTGGTTGGGCTATGCCTGTGGATGTTTTTTTTTCTTTTGCTTATATGGATATTATTTTTGCTACACCCTCTTTTGCTGATGTCAAAAAGGGGGAGAATATATTAACACTCTTTGTGCAGGCATATCCTCTCTCTACGGGTTATTAAGTCGACTATGCTACATGCATAGATATTATGCATACTCGTTATTCAGGCATATTCCACTATGCTACTTGCATAGTATCTCTTATTCCTTGAACTAGTCAATTTAGCTATGTTGCCCATACATAGTCAATAATATACAGGTACAAGTCGACTGCACACGTTGAGGGGGAGCTGTTGAAAACTGGGAAGTAAACTATTGTTTATCCCTTTACCTATATGCATATTATTTTGCCATCATCAAAAAGGGGGAGATTGTTACAACATATTTTAATGATGCAAATTAATGATGCATGTGCAAGAGTTCAAGGAAGAAAAAAGGAATTATTGTAATTGCCAGAACGAACAAGGAAAGATATCGAAGTTGTCCCAGATATTATGATGCACAAGGAAAGAATCAACTCTACGAGATTAACTCCATGATTCTGGGAAATCAAAGTTGCAGCAATGGAATGAAGACTCAACGCAATCCATGATTGACGAGCCAAATCAAATCACTGGAGATCAATCAAATCTAGAAGATCCAGACAGCAGTCAAGAACGGAAGGGTCGCAAACATCAAGGAAGAATTCTGTCAAACTCATCGATTGCCAAAGGAAAGAATCTGACGAGAAGCAACATCTAGTACCTTATTCTTGGAAAGAATCAACTCTTTCCAAGGATCAAAACCCTTGGGTTGACAAGCCTTCACCAACCATCTTTGTATAAATTCATAGTGCAACTCCATCCTTAGCATACTTTGATCGAACAAAAATCACTCTCTTCAATTTACTACAAACAAGCATAGTAGCCTAGATAGATCTGCTGTGTAACAAGTCAGGAATAGAAAGAGAGCGAACAACTGGTGAGGCATTGTGTCGAACGAGTGCTAAAAGAACTGAGAGACAAATACCAAATCTGTACTCGAAAGAAAACTCATTTGCTTGAACAAAAATCCCTTGCAACCCAAGGGGACTGGATTAGGATTCACATTGAATCCGAACCAGTATAAAATCTCTGGTGTCTTTAATTTCTGCATTTATTTTCTACTTATTATTTCGAATCTCTCTGTCTGCAAGAATTGCTGCATTAAGTCGACTACTAAATTTTTAAGTCAACTTATTATGATTTATTTAAATTATATACAATTCACCCCCCCTCCTTGTACTTTCAGTGACTAGCACTGCCCGCGGGATTGGGAAATTTGTTTCATTTTGGCATGGGTCTAGCCTGCTACACACAAATATCTGCCATCCCTTTGCCTCAAAATTGAGGGTGTTCCGCTGAATAGGAACCCCTTCTATGATCCATGGTGGTGGTGGTCCCGGAGCTACCAGAATCTCTGCTAGCCATTGGCGAGCTGCATCACCCAGTGCAAACTTCTCTAGGTATTGCACAAGCTCCACATCCTCAAATGTTTAGGGTGCTCTGATTAAACTTCAATTTCAAATTCCTCAATTTCTTCACATTGGTCTCCTTCTTTATATGTGCCACATTGGTGTAAAATTCCCGAACCAAGTGCTCTTTTGCATCCACCACACTTGGAGTAAACCATGTCCACGTCTTTCACTCCCGAAATTGTCTCGACACCGCCGGGTTGTATTTATCAAGATCCTTCAATAAGAACTGATGCTCAAGAGTGAGCGATCTCGACAGCCACCAATCTCAGAAACTGTTCAGTGCAGTCAAACTAACGAACCTATCTTCCTAAATTTCTTTTTTCTTCGACCTCTCAAGGCCGGTAACTCTGGTATCACCCGTCTCGGTCATCATCCGATATATCATCCACATCTACTGTAGTATCTGGTGTGTTGGGGGCATGTGTAGATGAGGGCTCTGAATCCTAACTATTATATTTCGAACTCTCAGAAGTGCTCTTTAAGGTGGAAGGTTCATCTCGGAGTTCTCCCCTGAAACTGTTGTGGTTGTGATTGTACATCAGGCTACTCTTATACCGAGTCACCCTTCGATGCTTTCCTAGACGGGACATATGAACTTGATTCAGCGGGCTCTATAGCTCTACCTTACCCGGCAGTCAACTTTTTAGATTTGACTTTTTTAAAGGTGAGTGGTAAGGTATTCTTGCCCCGGCCTCGGGAGGGTTCACCCCTCCCCTTTGATGTATCATAATGACCACGTGACCTAACCATTTTCTGCAATAAACAACAATAGGAGACAAGTTCAAGTGTAGAATAGCAGACAGTTACAGAACGAAATATGTTGCAGGGTGGGTTGTGCGGACCACACAATTTGAAATTGCGGTCGTAGTGTTGAAACTTTGGTCTGCTCAATTTTGAGCGCGACCGCACATCTAAAGTGCGGTCCGCACATTTTTTAGTGTTTCCGCACAATGGATACCTTAAAAATGGCGACTTTATAAAGACAAAGAATGCCCTGATCTGTGCCCGCACACACTTTTCTACGGCCGCGATTGAATTTATGTGGACCACACAATTTTAACTGCAGTCTACACATTCTTACCAAACCAAATGCCCTAACCTATAGTTCTCCGGACCGCACAATTCCTTGTGCTGCCGCAGAATTCAAAATTTATCGGGCAGAGTTCTTAGGGTTTCACTATTATGCACAATTTGAATCTGGTAGTAGGAATTAAACATGATAAACAAGATACTCATTCCTCAAATAACAAGTAGGAGATTACCCAACACAATCTACACCCCACATGGATATGAAATTGACAAATAGTCTAAAAGTAACTAACATTTTATAAACTAAATTAAGAAAATTGAATAATTCTATAAATGATTTGAATATAGCAGTGATGAAGTGGTGTTAAGGAATGATCAAACATGCTAAATTAGTTGGTGGATACGTGAATCAGTTGTCGACACCCCCTTTTTCTAAAGCGAAATCGGGTTTACGATATTCGGGAAGACAACTCCATTCCCGTGTGGGAATAGGGTTTTGGATTTAAAGAGTCACCACCTAATGATTAAGTGAAAACCAGAGTCCGGGTAAGGGCTAGAAATTATCTCGAGGGGAAGGTGTTAGGCACCCCTCAAGATCCACTAGTGTGGTTCCCGGCTATGCTATGTTGTGACTTTAATGTAAACAAGTATGCAAATAAATTTACACATAAGGGTAGTTAACAAGTATGATGGAATTTATAAACAAAAAAGGAAAAGGGATAATGCAAAAAACATAAAAATAAAGGGGAGGTTTGGGTAATTGAAAAACAGAATTTATTTATATTAAACAAAGTAACATAGGGAAAGGGGTCCTAGGTTTATAAATCACATGGATCATCCACACAACACCGGTAGCCAATCGTACGCATAGTGTTATCGTGTGATCATCATCTCCATGTCTACCCCTCCCACCCTGTTAAGGTATTAAGCGCGGAATGGTATCGTGGCTTATTGCATGCTATTACCCGTCCCGATCCTACCAGTACCGAGGCATATAGGACTACTAATCCTAAAGGGAAGGGATGTTTGGCTTTTGTAGTTTCAAAGGTAAAAATTCTAAGGCGACAGTCAAAACACATATAGCAAATCTGGGGAAAGCACATAAACAAATAAGGCTCAAACAGGCCTCCTTAGGTCAAATAAAATCACGTAGCTTAGCACGTCTTACATGTACTGATTAGGTCGAAATTTAGGCTTAGCGTTAGGCAACTGGTTCATTACATATTTTCAGGCAAGAAATTCACATTAGGCTCGCCTGGCTGCAACTTATCGAAAGCCAACATAATTAATTAACTACATACTCGTTTGCCTACGTGATGACCTATAGACATGGCATCTACAAGTTTGAGAAATGATGCATACTGATTTAGGAAAACATTAGCAGCTACTGAAGAAGGGCGAGTTTTAGCAAGTGACTATGAATTTTATAACTGGCAATTCATTATTACTACAGGTCTTAGACTTATAACAAGTAAGGCGATTCCGATTTGATTAATTCCTATAGACATGCTTTATACGCGTTTGTCGGCTTTAGGACACATTTAAAGACATAATAAAATGCAGAAAACCTATAGGCATGACATCTAGATGCTGGATTTTGCATGAACATGACATCTGATTGCTTCATTTTGATTATTACGACCTATAAACATGTTTTCCTAGCGAGAAGTGGATATGTCAAAATTAGAAAGGACTTGCAGACATATTTTTTCTGCGCATGTGCATCCTATAGACATGGTATCTATATGTGAGAATGCAGAAATCCTATAAAAATGTTATCTACATATGAGGATGCTGAAATTAGAAATCCCTATAGGCAGGTTATCTATATGTGAAAATTCCTATAGACATGATATCTACATGCTGAAATTAGAAATCCTATAGGCATGACATCTACATGCGAAAATGTTGAAATTAGAAATCCTATAGGCAGTTTATCTACATGCGAAAATCCCTATAGACATGATGTCTACATGCAAGGATGCTGAAATTAGAAATCCTATAGTCATGACATCTACCCCTTTTTGCATACATGGTTATCCTTCCCATTTCACTAATCGCCCCAGAGATTATTACAAAGTTTTATTACCGACCAAAATGATTCAAAAAGAAATCAGGAAACAACATTACAATCAGAAATCCTAAGTTGTATCCAAGGAGCCTAATTCGAACTTAAAGTCTAAGAATATGGTATAAGCCAATTGCCAGGATCAGGTTCCAAAGCCTTTCTCTTATCTAGGATGTGTCAAAGTTCCAAGGAGTTTCAGGAACTCCAGGCAATGCTCACACCCAGATATCATTACAAAACATTAAATTATAGTGCAGTGTGGAAGATCCAGCCCTCCAATGTCCAAGTTCAGAGGAAACTCAAGGTCCCAAAGCAAGGCTCATTAGAGGGGGGCAGAACTTAGAATCTAGGAATAAGTGTGAGTGCAATAGGGGCATTAAGTCATGCCAAGGCAGGCTGGTGGTCATGCCCAGCCATATGGTAGGCTGGCATACCCCTGACCAACCTGTCAGCCAAACAATTAAGAGTAAGACCTATTGAAGGTCAGGCCATGGCCTAGACAGCGATCAGGACACTGCCAAACCAAAGTCTCAAACTCAGCATACATAGAAAGGGAAATAGGGATGGGAATTGAAAGAGCTTAGGACTCAGAGAGCCCAGTTCATGTACATGATCAATAATTTCAAGTATTGCCATGCTTTTGAACCATAACTCAGCCACACAAGGGGGATCAGGGGTAGGGATTCATATAAGAACAGAAACAAAGAAAGAGGAAAGCTTGAAGAAAGTTATATCATTTAGAAAATGAGCCAAACAATGGGTGAACTGTAGAATAAACACATAGGGGGAGAGGCAGAAATTAAACAAAGAACATACCAGTTTTCAGAAAGCTAAGCAAAGAAAGTAGGATTCTTGCAAACAAGCCACAATCAGAGAGAGAAAACTTTATATGTGAGTGAGTTCAGAGCAAGAACTCGAGTGTTTGTGTGACAAATTAAAAGTATTCAGTTGGAAGTAGTGTGTCAGTATTCAAAATTGATTGTGTCCAATTTATAGTGTAGAAGAACAAGTAAGAAAGGTAAGAAGTCCTTTAAAAATCAGTCTCAAATATTCTCCCTTAAGTTAGGTGATTCAATTTCAAACGGGAGAATGTAAATAAAGAAAGGAAATTTGAGTAAAATCTTTCATAGTAACATAAGAAAGGGAAAATACATAAATTTTATTTAAGGAAAGAACTCAATGGTACTTGGTTTGTAAAGAAAAGGAAAGGGAATCAATCAGATAACTAATAAAATCAAGGTAACGGGTTGAATTCGAATGAACCCAGTCAGGAATAGGTAGAGGAGGATCAATTGAAGGAAAATCAGTGCAATTAGTCAAAACCCATCAAAGGAATCTAAAATCAATTAAGTAGTTTTCAAAACCTTTTGAAAGAGGAGTTCTTCTCATATAAAGCAGACAAATCAAACAGAAGAGTTTACCATTGACAGGTTCAGGGTGATAAAAAAAATACGAGTTCAGTCATAGACTCATAGTGAGCCTAAAGTTTCAGGGTTCCAAAGTGGAACCCTAATCCAACTTGTCAAAGAAACCCCCAAATTCTAGGGTTTCAAATTGAACAAGACATAAAGGTGAGAAAGCAGGTCATTTGTTTTTCAGAGTCTCAATAAAACAAACATGATAACATGCTTGAACAACAAAGGAAGAAAAATCATGAAGAACATATTCGAGAGACTCAGAACATAGACGAGTTCAGAAGAAAAAGACAGTGCAAATTTGAACACAGGCACAGGAAGCATGTAAAAACATGAATAGAGTCAAAAGAAATTAAATAACCTTAACGGTAGGCACATATAGCAGAAGAGTAATGAAACCATAGCAGAAATAAACAGGAGAAAAGAAAAAAAGGTGAAAGACAATATATGCATAAAATAAAAGAAATCGTACGAGAAAGGTATAAAAAACACACATAAAGCTAAGGAGAAAAGGATCAGAAAGATTTTGCAAAAAATCCTTGCAGAAACCCTAAAAATGATTTTGGCATAACTTTTAGGGAAAGCACTCAAAACGTCAAGAAAAGCATCGACATAGCATAGATCTAGGCAAATAACGGTGAAAGAACCTCGAATGGCTTAGGGTTTCAGAAAAACCTTAGAAACGAGAAAGGCTTGGAAGAACAAGATCAGATCCTGAGTTGAAACGGTCAGGAATCAAGCTTCCAGTGCTTGAATATGCCGGAGCGTGGCTGGAGAATCATAGATCTACAGGTCTGAGATGGATATGAGAGAGGACCATCAAGGTCAAGCCTCCAAACTTCGAGTAGCTCAGGCTTAGTGGTGAGAGAAGGTGAGTACAGACCATCTATGGCAGGAGATGCCATGGATTCCGGTGGAAACGAGGTGAGATAAGGTGGGAGATGATTAGGGTTTTGGAGAGGTTCGAGAGGATTTAAGGGAGACGGAGAGAGTTTAGAGGTGGATTATCGATGAAAATAAAGTAGGGTTAGGGGTGTTAGGTGATAAAAAAAAAAGGAAAGCCTAACCTACAGCCGTTGATCAAAACGATCAACGACTAGGATTTAAAGAAAATCGGATGGGTTTTAAAATTGGGCTAAGGGGTCGGGTCAAAATGGGAATTGGGTCATTTAATTTGGGGAAGAATTGGGCCAATTGAGACTACAATTGAAAGGGAGAAAAGGCTGTAATTGAAATGAGAGTGGGCTACGTGTCAAATAGCCAATTTTCCACTTTTTATTTTATAAGAATAGTAATAATGATTTAAAAATTAAATTAAAAATACTGAGCAAACAAATACTATATAATTATAATTTAAAAATACTGGAATAAGTTTTCTAATTTTAAAATGCTGTTAATCATAAAAATAGGCTATAATTGCAATTACATGCAATTTAGCTTTAAAAATACCAAATAAATTTGTAAAAATATATAAAAATTGCCTTAGTTATATTTTGATGTAAATATGAGAATAGCATCAATTACTCATCAAAAATGATAATTTTAGGAGTAACTATTGATTTTATGCTGTTAAAAATGGATAATAAATTGATTTAAAAACTTTTAAAAATAGGAAAAATGCCAAAATCTTAGCTATGCTTATATATGCCTATATATTCTATTTTGAGGATATTTTGAGTATATGAAATGTATAGGAAAAAATTGGGTATCAACAGCTGCCCATCTTTACCTGGGAAGGATGAAAGAGTTGTCGGTTAAAGATATGATGGTCAATTTTGACCGAAAGAAACAATTTGAAAGGTTTTGACCGAGCTCTGGTTCCCAAGCTACCTACATATCCTTGGTTTTACAGGAATCAGGTCATATGTAGTTCGACATGCACCGACGGAATGTGCCGATGAACGTTTTGAAGAGACGGACACAATATTTAGGTTGGGGAAGGGTGGTCAGGGACCGATGGATTGCGAGAACTAGAGCGGAATCACTCCTGCTGTAATGTTGTTGCCAACTGATGTACCTGCAATTGAATAATACAAGCATATCGTGCGGAATTTAAACGTGATAGTTCCCATTGGACCATGGATCTTGCCTTCGGACGGTTGATATGACGTCCTCAGACCATGACGTCCTGGGCCATGAAATGCATAATAAAGGATTCACAGGCTATGAAATGATGTGTTCGGGCTATGACAATGGTGCCTCCGAACCATGATGCCTTTGAATAATTATGTGATGGATATAAAGCGGGGTCCCCGGGCCATGGCATGGTGTTCTCGGGCTATGAAGATGGTGCCTCCGAACAATGACGCCCTTGGATGGTTTGGCGGTATTTCATCCCATGAAATGCAAGATTTGGCGATGTTTCAGCCGATGCAAAAACGTGAATGGCGATATTTCAACCAACAGAACTTTTAAATAAAGCTGGTAATGTTTCAGTCGATGTTGCAATACGTAAATGGCGATATTTCATCCGGCAAAAATTTAAATAAAGCTGGCGATGTTTCAGCCGATGTAAAAAAGTAAAATGGCGATATTTCAGCCGATAGAAGCATAAGTATAGATGATGATGGAGATTTAAATATGAATTGTCCATCTTTCAGCCGATGTGAAAAGTAAAATGGCGATATTTCAGCTGACCGAAAACATAAATATAGGTGATAATGGGGATTTAAACATAAGTAGTGATCTTTCAGCCGATATAGAATTTAAATAAAGTTTGGCGATATTTCAGCTGATTGCAAGACGTAAGTAAATGGTGGCGATATTTAAGCCATGCAAGAGAGATAAAGTGGCGATATTTCACCATGCAGGATTTAAATAAAGTCGGCGATCTTTCAGCCATACAGATGGAGGTATAGTTTAACCTTGGAAGGCAGAATGGTAGCCTTATGCAATGTAGAGAAATGCAGGATGGAGGTAGAGCTTAACCTCAAAAGGCAGAAATGTAGCCTTATGCAATGCAATAAAATGCAAGATGGAGACAGCGCTTAGTCTCGGAAGGCAGAAAGGTAGCCTTATGCAATTCAAGGAAATGCATGATGGAGACAATGCTCAGTCTCGAAAGGCAGAAAGGCAGCCTTATGCAATGCAAGGAAATACAGGATGGAGATAATGTACAGTCTCAAAAGGCAGAAAGGTAGCCTTATGCAATGCAAGAAATGCAGGATGGAGACAATGCTTAGTCTCGAAAGGCAGAAAGGTAGCCTTATGCAATGCAAGAAAATGCAAGATAGAGACAACACTTAGTCTCGGAAGGTAGAAAGGTAGCCTTATGCAAATGCAAGAAAATGCAGGATGGAGACAACGCTTAGTCTCGGAAGGCAGAAAGGTAACCTTATGCAATGCAATAAATAAAGGTGAGGCGTAACGAAATCTCTTAGCTGAGAGGTGATAGATGTCAATTAGTTTGTCCTTGTGGTTGTCGGTGATGTTGCGGGTAAATAGCGCTCGATAATGAGGGATGATTATGGAATGGTATTCCTGAAAAATATGAGCTTGTAATCGTATCTAATGACTTTATGTCTGGGGTGCCTGCATCCAAAGAAAAATCGTGAGTTTTGTAAAGGGGGAAGGTTAGTTCGTCTTCCCATAGACTGCGCTTGTCCTACTCAGCTCTTGCTTTCCTTTGGGGTAACATTGCTAAACAAAGCTATTTTGACAGTAGCCATGCGTGAAAATAATAAAAAAATGATGTAAATACATAATAGATAAAATGATTTTAGATGAACCGATGAATGCGACACGGTTCAAGATATCGCGACCTCTTTTGCTCCAAAATTTTGAGGGTCCTCCTAAAAATTCTGCCCCAGTTTACTGGGCTGATATCTCTGACGGCTGCGCGTGATGATTGGCGAAGATCAACTTTAGAATTTTGAGGGTCCTCCTCAAAATTCTGCCACAGTTTCCAATGTTGGGGGAAATAAAATTTTTATTGAATTGTGACCGAACCCATAAGGCTGCCTACGTATCCCCTCTTAAACGGGAATCGGGTTAGGCATAGTTCAAATTGCATCATAAAGGAATCACAATAATTACACATAGTATCCCTTCACTGCATATGAATTGATCGACCTCGGCCAAACTTCTCCGTCCATTTCTGCGAGTACGAGGGCTCCTCCGGTTAAAACCCGGTGAACCATGTACGGGCCCTGCCAGTTAGGAGAGATATTCCCTTGGCTTCGTCTTGATGCGGAAAAATTTTCTTCAGCACCAGCTGCCCCGGTGCGAATCATCTCGGCTTGACTCTTTTGTTGGAGGCTTTGGTCATTCTATTCTGATAAAGTTGCACGTGGCAAATTGCATTCAGTCTTTTTCCGTCTATAAAGACTAATTGCTTGTAGCGACGTTTTACCCATTCTGCATCTTTAAGTTCTGCTTCTTGCATAATTCTCAGGGAGGGAATCTCTACTTAGGCCGGGATGACTGCCTCAGTACCATAAACCAACATATAAGGAGTCTCCTCAGTTGATGTGCGGATGGTGGTACGGTATCCCAATAGAGCAAATGATAGCTTCCCGTGCCATTGCTTGTGTTTTGCTATCATTTTACTTAGTATCTTTTAGATGTTCTTGTTAGCTGCTTCCACGGCTCCATTCATCTGTGATCTGTAAGCTGTAGAATTCTTGTGCTTGATCCTGAATGTCTCACACATTGCTTTCATCAGGTCACTGTTGAGATTGGAACCATTATCTGTAATGATTGACTCTGGGATGCCAAATTGGAAAATTATATGGCCGCGGACAAAGTCTGCCAAAACCTTCTTGGTTACCGTCTTGTATGATGCTGCTTCAACCCATTTGGTGAAATAATTGATTTTCACTAGAATGAACCTGTGCCCGTTTGACGTGGCCGGCTCGATAGGTCCAATAACATCCATTCATTAAGCGGCGAATGGCCATGGTGAGCTTGTTGCATTAAGCTTGTTAGGGGGTACCTTTATCATGTCTGCATGGATCTGGCAACAATGGCATTTCCGAACATACTGGATACAGTCCGTCTCCACAGTCATCCAGAAATAACTGGCCCGGTGTATTTTCTTGTCTAAGATAGAACCATTCATATGTGGACCACAGGTCCCAGCATGAACTTCCTCCAACAACCTGGATGCCTCCTTTGATTCGACACATCTTAGTCGTCCCGAATCGGGAGTCCTCCTATACAGGATTCCTCCGCTGTGAAAGAAGTGATTTGATAGCCTTCGTAGTGTGCGCTTTTGAGTGGTGTTTGCAAGTTCTGGATATTCTCCTGTTGCTTGATACTTCTGAATGTCATGAAACAATGGCTTTCCATCTACCTCTTCCTCGACATGAGCGCAATAGGCAGGTTGATCCTAGATTTTTATCGGGATGGGATCAATGAAGTACTTATTTGGATGCTGAATCAAGGATGATAGAGTGGCCAATGTATCGGCGAACTCATTCTGAACTCTGGGGACATGCCGAAATTCTATCTTTATGAACCTCTTTCTCAACTCTTGTACGTGATGCAAGTATGGCAGTATTTTGGAGTTCTTGGTTGCCCATTCCTCTCGGACCTGATGTATGAGCAAATTTGAGTCCCCGATCACCAGTAACTCCTGAACGTTCATGTCAATGGCTAGTTTGAGCCCTAAGATACAGGCTTCATACTCGGCCATATTGTTGGTGCAAGGGAACCTGAGTTTGGCGGACACCGGGTAATGCTGACCTGTTTCTGATACTAGGACTGCTCCTATGCCAACTCCCTTAAAATTTGCTGCTCCGTCGAAAAACATTCTCCAGCCATCGTAGGATTCTGCAATGTCTTCTCCTATAAAAAAGACCTCTTCATCAGGAAAGTACATCTTTAGAGGCTCGTATTCTCCACCCACGGGATTCTCGGCAAGATGATCGGCTAGCACCTGTCCTTTGATTACTTTTTGAGTCACGTAGACAATATCAAACTCACTCAACAATATTTGCCATTTGGCTAGTTTGCCCATGGGCATGGACTTCTGAAAGATGTACTTTAGCGGATCCATCCTTGATATGAGAAAAGTTGTGTAGGCACATAAATAATGCCTCAACTTCTGAGCCACCCAAGTCAAAGTGCAACACGTGCGTTCTAGTAGGGAATACCAGGCCTCATATAGGGTGAACTTCTTGCTGAGATAGTAGATGACTTGTTCCTTTCTCCGCGTTTTATCATGTTGTCCCAAAACACAACCAAATGTTTCATCCAGTAGAGCAATAGAGGTCTACCTGGTTCAGGCGGAACCAGGACTGGTGGCGTTGATAGGTATTCCTTGATTCTGTTGAAGGCCTTTTGACAATCATTAGTCCACTTGGTGGCGGCGTCCTTTTTCAACATCTTGAAGATTGGTTCGCAAATGACGGTGGACTAGGCTATGAACTGACTGATGTAGTTGAGTCTTCCCAGGAAACTCATGACCTCTTTCTTGTTCTTTGGCGGTGATAATTCCTGAATGGCCTTAACCTTTGACGGATCTAGTTCTATTCCTCGTTGACTTACGATGAACCCAAAAGTTTTCTGAAAGGAACCCCGAATTCACATATGGCGGGATTCAGTTTCGAGTTGTACCTTCTTAATCTGTTGAAGAACTTCCTCAAATCTTCCATATGGTCCGTGGCTTTCTTGGATTTAACTATGAAATCATCTATATACACCTCGATCTCTTTGTGTATCATGTCATGGAAAATAGTAGTCATGGCCCTCATGTAAATGGCCCCAGCATTCTTTAATCCAAATAGCACCATCTTGTAACAATACATTCCCCACGGTGTAATGAAATCCATTTTCTCCACGTCCTCTTCGTCCATCCATATCTGATGATATCCGACAAAACAATAGACAAATGGTTGCAGCTTGTGCTTGGCGCAGTTATCGATCAGGATATGTATGTTTGGTAGTGGGAAGTCATCTTTCGGACTGTCCTGATTGAGGTCCCGGTAGTCGACATAGATTCTGACCTTCCCGTCCTTCTTTGGTACTGGCACAATATTGGCAAACCATGTCGGGTATTCCACTACCTTGAGGACCTTGGCTTTGACTTGCTTGGTGAATTCTTCCTTGATTTTCAAACTCATGTCCGGCTTGAACTTTTTGAGCTTCTATTTTACCGGCGGACACGTTGGATCTGTTGGCAGTTTGTGAGCTACAATGGATGTACTGAGACCGGTCATATCATCATATGACCAAGCAAATATGTCCCCATACTCTTTTAAGAACTCCGTGTACTCTTTCTTTTCTGATGGTGACAGGTGAACGCTGATGTGTGTTTCCTTGACATTCTCTATATCCCCTAGGTTGACAACCTCGGTTTCGTCGAAGTTAGACTTAGGTCTGTTCTCAAAATCCTCAATCTCTTTAGCAACCTCTTCTGGTATTTCATCCTCTTCTGAGTCTATATTCGTTTGTTGCGTTATCTCATCGCATGTCACATTCATCAGTTCATCAAGATAAGTAATAGTAATTCTGTATAAAAGTAAAAATAAATGACAGAGAAAAATAATAAGAGTGAGATTTAAATAAGGAATTGAAATGCTTTGATAAATGCCAAAAATTATTTTGAACATCGAAGATCTTTTCAAAATTTAGAGATAATACTGAAAGAAAATCAACTAATGAAAAAGTAAAAGACGATGCATAATGCTTTGTTCAGCCTTGCTACCCCGAAGCTCTCTGGGCCTTGGTGACCCTGACAGACCAATTGTTGAGGCTTTCTCCTCGGTTCACTGCATGTATGGAAGGGCCTTCCTCCCCTTCATCTTCGAGAATGACGTGACAGTCCATGTTGTCATCTTCCAAGAACAAGTTCTTCATTGCCGCTAATGCTTCATCTTCCTCTAACCCATATATAATGTCGGCCGGCTGGAAAGTCTGTTCTAGGTGGGGTATCGGGTGCTCCAACGGATAATAAGGGTCACACCATGGTGGTGACCAGTTTTGGAATTCTTCCCAAGTATATCCATACCCTAACCCGAAAGTGGTGCCATGCTTCTTCAGTTTGATAGGCTTGGTGATTCCCTGAAGGTTCTTGCCGAGCCCTTTGCCAGGTTCATACCCGCTCCAATTTAAGATACTCTCTATCTTGTTATCCTACCATTTATCTTTGTCCACGGCGTTTACTCGCTCAATATGGTGGTAAGTTTATCTTCCTAGCTTCCTTCTCCCTTCAATTGCTGATATGGTTTGACGACTGTATATGGGGTTACTCCCGTCACCATGAATGATCACCTCTTGGTAATTCCACTAGAACTTCCCTACCTGGTACAGGGTTGAGGCTACGGCTCTAGCGGCGTGGATCCAGGGTCGTCCCAGTAGCAGGTTGTAGGATGCTGGGATGTCTATCACTTGAAAATCAACATCGAACCAAGTTGGCCCAATTTGTAAACATAGACTGATCTTCCCAATAGTGGACCTTTGGGAGCCATCAAAGGCTTTGACGTTGATAGCCCCATCCTTGATTTCATGTAGGCTCTTCCCTAATGTTCTGAGGGTCACCAATGGACAAATGTTGAGGCTGGATCCTCCGTCAATCAAAGTCCTGGTGATGAAATAGTCCTCGCATTGTACAATGATGTGCAGCGCTTTATTGTATCCTAAACCTTCAGGGGGCAACTCATCCTCGTGGAAAGTAATCTTATGACTCTCCAATACCTACCCGACCATGTTTGCCATCTCACCTCCAGTTATATTGCCGGGTACGTATGCCTCGCTTAGTATCTTCATCAAGGCATTCTTGTGTGTCTCGGAGCTTTGCAATAGAGCCAGAATGGAGATCTGTGCTGGTGTTTTGTTCAATTGGTCAACAACTGAAGATTCTTTTGCCTGTATCTTCTGCCAGAGATCATCAGGTCCAGTTTCAATAGGCCGTATAGAGGCCTTCTTACTTGATTCAACTAAGTGCTTTGGAGTATAAATTCTGCCAGTCCTGGTCATACCCTGCACTGCAATTGCTTCTCCAGACCTAGTTTTTTCCTTCCTCCTTGCCTCGGCGGTGTAATCCCAAGGAATGGCCTGTGTGTGGAATGGCGTTACAGCTGACATCGCTACAGGTATGGGCATTCTAATTTTAGGTGGCAATACAGCAACTTCGAATGGTACTTTTGGAGCCCCAAACTCCACTTCAATCGGTTTTGTGGTCCTTTTGGATGACGGTGCCTCAAACTCGAGAGGCATAGACATGTTTACTTCAGCATCCCCAGAGGGTTAGATCTGTACTACAATTAGATTCAATGTGACGGTTGGTTTCTTGGGCTCGTCACCTTCGGCAATTAATCTAATTAACCCATTGGGGTCCCAATCATCTTCTACTTCGATCATATGCACATCACCACCCTTATGATCAGGCAAAGGATTATTGCAAACATTAGGAGCAGGTTCCTTGGCCACGATAATTTTGCTGTCAATTAGAGCTTGGATTTTGTCTTTTAGATATCGGCACTCATCAATAGTATGCACATTCATGCTGGAATGGTATGCACATGTTTTATTTGGATTTACCCACTAGGAAGGATTATCTGGAGTTTTGACAGGTATTGGGGTGACGTAACTGGCTGCTTTGAGTTTTTCATATAATTGTTCGATCGGTTCGGCGATGGTAGTGTATTGCTTGGGAAGTCTACGGTCGAAGTTAGGGCGGGCCTGGGGAAGTTTTGGCAGGTGGGAGGTGATTGGTAGTGAGTATTATAGGCTTGGTAGACGTGTGCAGGTTGGCAATATTTTGGTGAAGTGGGTTGGTATGGAGATGGTTGGTAAGCGAGCGACGGAATTTGGTAAGAAGGCGGAGGTGCTTTGTAGTTGGGAATAGGCTGGTATGTGAGAGGAGGTACCGAGTAGGCTTGGTATTTTATTGGTGACTTGGTTCTTTATGCGACCATCACGGTGCTCACATCCTTTTTCTTTGATGTGTCACCAGATTGTAGGGTTTTGTTGGTAGCCTACCGTGCCTCAAAGTTAGTGACCATTACGCTCTTAATGCCCTCTTCAATCCTTTCTCCTAGCTTGATAATATCAGAGAATTTCTATCCCTCTATCAACATCAACCTCTCATAGTATTGCGGATCCTGAGCTCGAACAAAAAACTGATTCATTTGTTCTTCCTCTAAGGCCGGCCTAACCTTGGCAGCCTCGGATCTCCATCGAGTAGCATACTCACGAAATGTCTCGGTTTGTTTCTTCTTCAGGTTCTGGATGTAGAAGATATCAGGTGCATTCTCTGTATTGAACCTGAATCTCTCCATGAAATCGGACACCATTCCAACCCAGCTCGTCCACCTTTTGGGATCTTGGTTAATGTACCAAGATAGCGCATCGTCTTTCAAGCTTCTCATGAAGAGTTTCATGCAGATCTTCTCATCTCTTCCCACACCGACCAACTTGTCACAATATGTCCTCAAATGGACTCTAGGATCCCCCGACCCGTCAAATATTTCAAAATTGGGAGGTTTGTACCCCTCCGGGAGTTCAACATCTGACCGAATTCAAAGATCCTCATAATTCAGCCCTTCAATGCCTTTGCTTCCTTCAACGCCCTGGACTCGGCTAGTCAATTTCTTGAGCTCGGCTGCCAAGTTCTTGATGATAGAGTCTTTGTCATCAGACTCTTGTGTGTTTGTGATGGGTTGAGTGTATTGTGGTATGGTTTCCACATATATGGGAGTGTGGTGGGGATGATCATTTGATGGTTTAGGGATGAGGAGTAGAGTGTTGTTGAGATGTTTGTTGCAATGAGTAGCGGGCTGTTTCTATGGTTTTGGGATGTTCTGTGGAGGTATGGGGTGTTGAGTATTGGGAAAGTTAATGTCTGGGGTTGTGAGGGAGAATGACAGACTTGCCAAGTTCCGAACTTGGTCCAGTTCTTCTTGAAACTTTAGTAACTTTTCTTCGAGTTGAGCAGCACTCTCTCTAGATACCTGAACACCCTGATGAACCTCTACCCTTTCAGCTGAGTCGTCCTTTCTGATGTTGTTCACGTTCTCCAACTTTGCTTTGTTCTTGATTTTGATAGAGCTTGGAGGAGGAGGAGGAGGTGGAGGGCCCTTAGATCTTGTGGAGTAGGATGACGATGCCAGAATGCACGAACTAACCTTTTGGGGAGGGCAATAAAAGTAAAAACAACAAAAGGTAATAAGTTAGTGCGGATCATGAGGAGAAACATATTGCAGTATTTAAACACATAGTGCAAGAATATAAATCGTGTCCTAATTTGGGAGCCTTGTTGTGCCCGAGGTAGGCCTAGCGACAAGTTGATTTGGAGAACTTATAATGCTAAATGCCTTATTTTATTGATAAAAAATAAGATGAATCCCGAAATGACACTAAAATTGCATAAAATAAAATATCACTAATGGCCATTGGCCTTATTACATTTTAGAGCGGAAAAGAAAAGAAGCTCCAAACTACTTGGTCCCAGAAAGACCTTCCCCAGACTCGGCATCTTTGGCTCCATCGAACAGCGTCACCAGCTCACGCAATCCCAGCAACAAATAGGCCCTAGCCAAATGTCCTCCTTCATTACCCTCGGTGTTTTGGAAACTCTCGATCCTCCGGATGAACTTCCCTTCCAGCTCTACTAACCCATGCTCCAAATTCCCTAAGCGCTTGTTGGCTCTGACAGCCATATCCTTCCATTCCTCGATCAACTTTTGATTTGCCTCTTGAATCTCCTGATGCTCACTCTCGCACTCCCTGAGCCTTTTGCGCATCTGATTGTACTTAACCTATATCTCAGCCCTTTCTTCGATGACCCTGTGACCTCGAATAGACCCGGGTTGTCTTAACCCAGAATGATCTTCTTTTAGCCAACCTGGATAGTATGAGGTGTATCTGGCACCATACCTATCGGTTTCTATGGAATCCCACTCCAAGATGATCTTGTTGTTCCATATTTGCTGAGCTTGACACTTGTATGGGCTATCGTCGTCTTGGAAATCAGCCCTGAAATGACTCATTTTCTCGACCTTTGGTACAACTTGCTTTCTTCCTGCCTGCCTCATGACTCGGAGTGGGACATAGGGATAAGTTCCCCTCAGACCAATGAGTATAAGGAATGGAGCATCGCGAGAGCGGATAATGAACTCTCCAGTGGGGAACCATTTGAACATCCATTGCACCTTGTCTTCTTTCAAGTTTTCAAACAACTCTACCCATCCTCGAGCATCCCCCGGCCGAGAAAAAATGTTGGGCATATAGTTCATTCTGTTGGGATGGTGAAAGGCTATATGATCATTCCACGGCCTTCGCGCAGGCTCTTGACGATATCGACCCTTTTGGAGATGTTCTATAAGCCAGAGTTGGAGTAATAAATTGCAACCCTCAAAATGATTGGCCCTCGTTGGCAATTTCCCAAATCTCGGTAGATTTCCGCAACAATCATGGGCACTATACTGAAAGGTTGCCCTTCAAACCTTCCATTAGTGTCTTGGTGACCATGGCTAGTCTGGTATGGATCCTAGCCTTCTTCAGAGGGAACACTATCATTCCCAGGAAGCAGAATATAAAGACGAACACTCTCCTGTGGATATGCCCCAATGATGTGAGGGTGAATTTGTCTGGATAGGTACGGTAGGACTTACTATGACCCTACCTCTCGTACAAGTAGCCAAAAGGAACATAGGAATCCTTCAAACAAGTCAAATATGAATTTTTCTTCAACCCAATCATTTTGAAGAAACCCTTACCCTTGCGGTTTTACGGCATGAACAAACCCGGAGTCTCCCAAGGAATACCGGCTAATCCTCCTATTTCCTCGAGCAGAGGGGTCATTTTGAGGTCCCCAAATCGAAATACCGACCTATCACTATCCCAGAATATGGTCGCAGCCTCTATGATTCTGTTGTCCAATCGAATTTCCAGAAGAGAGGGTAAGTTTCCCAAGTACTTGCGGCCAAGAGTCCGGTCACTGGAATGAAGGTCCTCCCACCATCTTAGCAACCTTGGGTGGATATTGGTTACCATGCCGAATCTGGGGATTTCGTTCCTTATTTTCTGCACAACAAAGCGTTAGTCCCT
The DNA here is from genome assembly GCA_026770625.1 of Nicotiana glauca. Lineage (NCBI taxonomy): Eukaryota > Viridiplantae > Streptophyta > Magnoliopsida > Solanales > Solanaceae > Nicotiana > Nicotiana glauca. The sequence goes on from MU713064.1 coordinate 50,931, forward strand.
CACCCCCGCCGGACTCAACTATTTAAATCAATAATTGGCATAAATAGCATTTAGTTCTCCAAATAAATGCATGGAATATGGTGTTGTCCGTTTGGGTTCCAGGGAACCCAGTGGACTTTGGATAAGGCTATCTTAAAGAGTCATTATGTGGACAACATAACTGACTCGACTAGGTTTGACAATGATGCATGAACAGTTAAATAGAATAAGGTTTCTATAGGGGCTAGACTGGTACTCTTGAGAGGACAACTTAAAAGGGAAAGGAACGGAATCGTCGACTGTACCACTGATCGACTAGTTTTACCGCAAATACACCTTTGCTAGAATTTAGGGGGTAATAATATTGGAAGAGCACAACAATCTCATCAAGCATTGCTATAGTATTTGTTTCGCACGAGTGGAATATCATGTTGAAGATGCAATTACAAGAATGAAACAAATTGTCACGTATTTTCACGTTCTTAATGATTACAACAATTGCTTAGAAATTAAAACGATATTGAAAGAAAGTAGCAAATGAAAGAGTTAAAGAAAAAGAAACAAAAAGACAAGTTAGTTTCAAATAAAAGTATTAAACAAAGCGATAAAGAAAGCAGTAAAGTCACATATAATATGAAGTGGTAAAAGCCTAAGCAATCCCCAGCAGAGTCGCCATGCTGTCGATGGCCCCTTTTTCTAAAGGGAAATTGGGTTTATGACATTCGGGAAGACAACTTTATTCCTGTGTGGGAATTGGGTTTTGGATTTGAAGAGTCGTCATGCTGTCGACGCCCCCTTTTTCTCGCGAAATCGGGTTTACGACATTTGGAAAGACAACTCTATTCCCGTTTGGGAATTGGGTTTTTGGAACTAAAGTGTCGCCACCTAATGATTAAGTGCATTAGGACAATAAGGGTTTTGAGTTTGAAAACCAGAGTTAGGGTAAGGGCTAGAAATTATCTTGAGGGGTGCCTAACACCTTTCTCTCGAGATAATTTCTAGCCCTTACCCGAACTCTAGTTTTCAAACTAAAAACCCTTAGTGTCCTAATGCGCTTAATCATTAGGTGGCAACTCTTAAATTCCAAAACCTAATTCCCAAACGGGAATAGAGTTGTCTTCCCAAATGTCGTAAACCCGATTTCGCAAGAAAAAGGGGGCGTCGACATCAGTTGTGTGCAAGATTTTTGTCTTTGTATTAATTTCTCAGAAATTTGAAAAGTTTCAACAGCAGAATGAGGTCTATTATTTATACTTAACGGGATTTTCTAAAGGTTCAAGAGATGAGTGCGGCCGTAGAATTCCTTCTACGGTCCGCACTTTATTAGCTGCTATGCGATTCCCTCTGATGATCTGTGGTCCGCAGAATTACGTGTGCGACCACAGATTCTGGTAGATTTCCTTGTGCGACCGCACTTTGGCCATTTCTCTAACAAGAAAAATTTAGAGAGTGCGCCATTTTTCATTTCAAGTTGTGTTGTCCGTACAAGAATTGTGCGACCGCAATTCCCTTCTATTGTGGCGTTCAAAATTGTGTGGTCCGTACTTTTTCCATACTTAGCCAATTCTGTTAAGCACCAGCTCCTGTAAAGCACACTCATTCCTGAAACACACTTCAAATCCAATTAGCGCAAAAGAAGACCTATCTAAAGAAGAACAAAAAGAAAATAAACATGGGTTGCCTCCCAAGAAGCGTCTGATATAACGCCGCGGCACTACGCAGATTACCATCATATGAAATGAATTACTACCACGATGTGGCCATCACCAATGTTTTCCATGTAATTCTTCACCCGGTGACCATTGACTCTAAACACCTCATTATTTTTGTTCTCCAAGTCCAATGCACCAAAGGGTATCACACCCACAACCTCAAATAGGCCACTCCATTTAGACTTTATCTTCCCAGGAAACATCCGTAACCGAGAATTAAACAACAACAAAAGATCACCTTCTTGAAACTCTTTGTTCTGAATGTACTTGTCATAGAGGTATTTCATCACTCTTTGTATAAGGATGAACTTGTGTATGCATGGTAATGGCACACTTCCTTGCTTGTGGATGATAGAGAGTCGTGACTTTATGAGTGACACCGTACTTGGTGACTAAGGTGTCGAAAGCTATGTTGCAAAAATATGATCCCCCATCATATATAATAGCCCTTGGCATACCAAATCTTGTGAAAACATCTTCTTCAAAAACTCCACCACACTTCTCGCTTCATTGTTGGGTAAAGCAACGGCCTCGACCCATTTGGACAAATAATCAACCGCGACCAAGATGTAGGTATTTCCACAATAACTCACAAAAGGACCCATGAAGGCAGTACCCCACACATCGAAAATATCAATCTCCAATATGGTGGTGAGGGGCATTTCATTTTTCTTTGAGATTCCACTGGCCCTTTGACGTTCATCATAACGCTTGACGAGATCACTTACATCCTTGTAAAGAGTGGGCCAATAGAAACTGCAACTTAACACTTTGGCTGCCATTCTTGCTCCACCATGGTGAACACCATATGGCGTAGAATTACAAACCACAAGAATTTTACATTGTTACTCCTCCGTTAGATATCTTCTAATCACTTCATCCGTACAAAAACGGAACAGGTACTGTTCATCCTAATAATAGTCTTGACAATCCCATTTGAGCTTCTTCCTTTGGTTTTAAGAGAACTCATCCGGGATGATACCACTCACAATAAAATTTGCTAGATCAGTGAACCATGGCACCTCTTTCATTGAAATAGCCAAGAGTTGCTCATCGGGGAAGGAGTCATTGATTCAAGGCCATCATGCGGCCTCCCCTCCTCCTCCAAACAAGACAAGTGGTCCGCCACTTGGTTTTCATTCCCTTTTCTATCTTGGATGTCTATATCAAACTCTTGCAACAAAAGTACCCATCTCATCAACCGGCTTTGTAATCTTTTTTGCTTATAAGATAACGAAGTTCCACGTTATCCGTATGGACAATTACTTTTGCACCCATCCAGTACGGGCAAAACTTCTCAATTGCAAACACAATGGAAAGATTTCTTTCTATGTAACAGTGTACTTAACTTGGGCACTATTCATGGTTAATGTGTTGCCCCAAAACAGCCCCTACCACTATATCACTTGCATCGCACATGAGCTCAAAAGGAACACTCCAATTTGGAGAGGTGATTATGGGAGTAGTAGTCAACTTGAGCTTTAGCTTCAAAGGCTCTCATGCAATCATCATTGAAATGGAACTTAGCATCTTTCTCAAAAAGTTTGCATGACGGATTCACCACTTTAGAGAAATCTTTGATGAAACGCCGATAAAATCCCGTGTGGCCTAAGAAACTCCGCACTCCTTTCACTGAAGTTGGAGGTGGAAGTTTAGAAATCACCTCAATCTTTGCCTTGTCGACTTCAATACCATTATTTGTGATCTTGTTTCTTCACATCTTGCCAACACTTTATCTAAGTTTGCTAGAAAATCATCGAAAGAATTCCCCACCATCAAGAAGTCATCCATGAAGACTTCAAGGTAATCTTCCACCATGTCTATGAAGATCGCCATCATACAGCTTTGAAAAGTCTTCGGTGCATTGCACAACCCAAATGGCATCCGCGAAAAGGTGAAAGGACCATAAGGACATGTAAAAGTAGTTTTCTCTTAATCTCCGGAGCAATAAGAATTTGATTGTAGCCGGAATACCCATCAAGGAAACAATAGAAAGTACGGCCAGCCAATCTATCAAGCACTTGGTCTAGGAAGGGAAGTGGAAAATGGTCATTCCTTGTGAATTTGTTGAGCTAACGATAGTCCATACACACTCTGAACTCAGTCTTATAAGAATCAATTCATTTTGATCATTGGTGAACACCGTCATTCCCCCTTTCTTTGGGACACATTGAACCGAAGAAGTCCAGGGACTATTGGAAATGGGGTAAATAACCTCGGCATCCAACCACTTGATGATCTCCTTTTTGACAACCTCTCTGAGTCTTATTTGATGTTCAATAGATGGTTTGGCATCTTCCTCCAAGCTAATTTGGTGCATGCAAAATGCGGAGATTATTTCCAGAATATCCACCAATATCCATCCAATAGCCTTCTTCCTCTTTTGTAGCACCGCCAATGTAGCGTCTACCTGCGTGTTAGCCAAACAAGAGGAAAGAATAACCGATAAAGTAGAAGAAGGCCCAAGAAATTCATATTGAAGATGTGGAGGAAATGGCTTTAACTCCAAGATAGTAGGCTTTTCAATTTAAGGCTTTGTTGGAGGAGTTGATCTATTTTCTATATCCAAAGAAAATTTGCAGGGCTCATAAGTGTACGACCTCATTCCTTACAAAGAGTTCACACATTCCATGAAACCCTCCATCTCTTCATCATCAAAGTTGAGCAAGACAGCCTCCAATGTATCATCAACATTCATCATATCACTTGTTTCATCCACAATCACATCGGTCACCAAATCCACGAATGAGCACACCTCATTGCTATTGAGTTGCTTCATAGACGTACACACATGGAAAACCACTTTTTCATCACCAACCCAGAAAGTAAGTTCTTTGGCTTCAGCATCAACTAGATCCTTCCCCGTAGCAAGGAACGGTCTACCAAGAATAATCGGCACCTCATAATCAACTTCACAATAAAAAATGACAAAATCTGCCGGAAGAATGAATTTATCAACTCGAACCAATACATCCTCAATCACTCCAATGGTCGCTTCATGGTACGATCGGCCATTTGTAATCTCATAGATGTGGGTCTTGGTTTTCCAATTCCCAAAGTCTTGAAAATCGAATAGGGCATCAAGTTGATACTTGCCCTATGATCACAAAGTGATTTAGCAAACTCAGCACTTCGAATGGTACAAGGGATTGTGAAAGCACCGAGATCTTCCAATTTGGCAGCCATAGAACGTACAATTGCACTCACTTGATGAGTCATTTTGATAGTTTCACAATTCATCGACTGCTTCTTTGTCACTAAATCTTTCATAAACTTTGCATAACCGGGCATTTTCTCCAAAGCTTCAACCAATGGAACATTTATAGATAGACTCTTCATCATGTCAATGAAATTTTTGAATTGATTCTCGCCATTTTGCTTGGGAAACCCTTGAGGATATGGAGGAGGAGGCCTAGGCATTGGTGCCTTAGCATTTTGCACTACCTGTTCCGGTATGTCAACAATGTCCTCCCTAGACAGGTTTACTTCCTCTTGAGCTTCCTCCACATTTTCATCAATATCCATCCGCACTTCATCATTTGCTTGCACTACATTGTTTGGGGTCTTATCTTCCTGTACCACTTGCTCATCATCCATAAGTTTTCTTTGACTTAAGGTGGGTGCATTCCCACCTTTTCCACTCCTTGTAGTAACGGCCATGGAATATCCCGTGTTGTTCCCACCCTTTGGTTTCACCACCGTGTCACTTGGTAGTGCCTCTTTAGGATGAGTGCTTAGAGCTGGAGAGATTTGCCTCAATTAAACTTCCAAGTTGCGAATTGATGTGTTGTGTTAGGCTAGTTGGGCATCGGAGTCAACATTCTTCTACATCATTTATTTGAACATATTCTCAATTTGTCCCATCTCATTGTTGGAAGAACATGGACCATCGGAAGGATAAGGAGGCGCGTTGCTCGGTTGTTGATACATCGGGGTCTTTGAAAGCCCGACACCCGATTGTCTTGATTATTGTTCCATCCCCCTTGGTTATTGCCTCACCAATATCGTTGGTTGTTGCCACTCAAATTTCCTTGGTTATTTCCACCACTCCAATTCCGTTGATTGTGGTTATTATTTCAATTCCCTTTATTGTTGCCACCACTCCAATAACCTTGGTTGCTAGAATTCCAATTACTTTGATTACCTTAAGGTCGCCATTGTTGTTGATTTGGGCCTTGAGAGTTGTTTCTTTGCCCTTGAAAATTGTTCGCGTATTGCAGCTCCTTCTCTTGTTCATTGTAAGATTCATCTTGATCAAACCCATTATCTTCTTGCACAAAATTCTCCACACAATTTTGCACTTGTGGACCCATTGGGCTTTTGTGCCTATTTTTGTCCTTGAAATGGATTCCATCTTAGTGGCTCATTTTTCAATACTCCTGCAATTAAGCAGATTTCATGTTTTTCAGGAACATAATTCAATATTTTTGGACTAAAACAAAAGCAAAAAGACGCTAATAAATAGTAAGAATTCCCACTTATCACCCGATAAGGCATCGCGTTTGCGAACCTGTTCTCGCGATCGAGAAGAAGGATTTGGAGTTCGAGTTGAGCTTTTGATTCGCAAATGCGAGGCACATGCCGCATCACGGAGAAGGACACCTGGGAAGATTATATGTTAGCCAAGTTCGGATTTTTCTAAGTTCAACTCATTTCTCTCTTGCTTGGCGATTTTTGTGCAATTTGGAGGAGTCATTTTCATCATCTATTGTGAGGTAAGTTATTCTCTCTTGTTGTAAGTCAAATACATATATTATATATGGATTTAAACATGAAATTTTACAGAAATTGTGAGATTTTGAAAGAAAACCTAGAAATGGTAATTTTAAATTTTGACCACGAAATTGAACATGGAATTGAAAATAAATTATATATTTGAATTTTTGGTGCTATACATAATGTTTTTCTTCACTGAGGCACAGGGGTTGATATTGTTGACTTTTCGAGTGGAGTTGAAAATTATTATAAATTTCTAAATTACGAGTCTTTGAGTATACTTTGATTGGTTTGCACGTTGTTTGACTAGTTTCGGATCATTTGGCATTGGTTTGAGGAGTTAGAACAGGCTAAATTGTACATTTATTTTCGACCACATTAAAACATTTAAAACGAACAAACTTTCACTCTTTATTTCTCTAATTGTTTTGGAATGTGTTTTGGATTTAATATTGACGTTTTGATTTAGTTGTTGGCTTACCGAACGACGGTATTAGGCATCATCACAACCTATATTGAAATTTGGTTCGTGACATATATGCGATGTTTGGATGATGATTAAGGTTGGCTAGCTCGCGAGAAGGGTTTGTCGGGTATCGGTTGACGGTCACAAGGCCCGACATTTTAGGGCGTGACAGATACAATATTCCCTGAAAATACGATGCTCAATCTCAAAATTTCTCTCACCTACCACTAGTCACAAACGGTGATTTCAAGTTCACGATGTCTCATCACTGTGGTAAAAGGAACGATGAGAAATCCCACGTTTCGTGTCTCTCATCCTCGTTTTCAATTCACAGGAATTCACGTTGCAAAATAAGATAAACTAAAGAGAAGAAAGCATAAACAGTATAGCCGATTTACTGGTCTTATTTTGGCAAAACTTCATGGTCTACTGCTCAAAGCTCTTGTCACCGAGCTGCTCTCAAAAGTTGCTATCTATGTAGATCCGAATTTCGGCTCAGTGAGATTCAGGATTTTTGCTTGATGGCGGATTCGCCGAAAATTAGGGTTTGTTCTTGAACAAAGACGACGGAGTTTGGGGCTGAGCAACTTGATTTTCTGTTAATATATTTCAATGTATTTTCAACCTATCATACTGTATTTTCATGTATTTCATTGTATTCATTGTATTTTTTTCATTGTAATTCAATGTATCTCGTTGAATTTCATGTATTTTCATTGTATTCACTATTTTTTTTCTTGTATTTCAATGTATCCCCGTTGTATTCTATATATTTTATTATATTCACTGTCTCGTTATATGCCATAAATGTATTCATATTATTTTTAATTAATATAATTTATGTATTCAGATGTATTATATAATTTCTCTAAAGATTGCTATGTGTTTGGGGTATTATTTTGGTTGAGAATCTTTTTTATAACTGGAAATACAAATTTTGTGTGTTATAATTGAGTTTGCTGAGTTATTAGGAGTCTATTATGTTAATTGATTTACTTTCCATTTAAAAACAGTGTAATCCCCTGTTTCACGCCGTGAATACAGTCAAATACAGTCGAATACAATAATCTGTCCAGCTGTAATCCCATGTTTCACGCCACGAATACAGTCGAATACACTCGAATACAACAACTGATTAGCTAGACTTCCTTGATTCACGCCTATTTTTGCTACTGTATTCATGAATACAGTAGCTTAAATACATCTAATATATCTTATAATAACAGAAAATATATCTACAATCCGTAATATAGCAAATGATATCTATAGATAGCTAATTACCACTAAAAGATAGTGCTTTATGAAAATTTCTCGAAAAATTAACCAAAGTGGCCTCCTTGTTCTATAAACTAAAATAATTTATTAAACCTGACCAGTTTAACAATTTCCTTTTTTCTCTTCTACATTGCATCACCATATTTGAGGTTAAATGCAAATCATGTTAACAAGTTTAAAAGCAGATATGCAAATTATTCTTTAAATTCTGTATGGAATAGTAATGAAGAATCTCCAGCGGCCTCCCATTTAGCTGATGCTGTAAAATAAGAGAAAAGAGAAGGTAGAAGAACACTAACAAAGCTAAAAATAATTAAGCATTAACTAAACCACATTATACTTGAAAATAAATGTACCAGCAAGCAAATATCATTTAAAAGGATATTACATAACTCAGGAAAAACGGAAAATTTTTATTTTATGTCTCATACAACTTACACTAGTTGTATGAGACAACTTTTTTGGCTCACTATTTTGTGGACCCAGAATTCTATGGACCCAGAAATGTAAGATTGGGGTCCACAAATTTGTGAGACAAAAAGGAGCCTCATACAACTAATGTAGTTGTACGAGACACAGAATAAAACTTCTCCAGAAAACAAAACAAACAAAAAAAGTAAGGAGAATAAAACCAAAAAAAAAAAGAAATTACCTTATAGTACATACTTACTACAGCAAAAGAATCTTTACATTATCAAACTACAATGTCGTAGCAGGTCTGCTGTTAACTTTTAGGTTATTTAATTTCTGTTCTTGTGACAGATTCAAATTTTAGTTTAATTTTATTTCATTTACTATAATGTGCAGGTTACCGCGTGAACCATGCTTGCTCTAGAACAATACAGGTAGTAGGTTGTTTAGTTACCTGTATAAAAAGTGAATTTTTTATTGAAAATTACCTATAGTTATTTTTTTAGGTGATTCGATACGATAAATATTATTATACTGCAGTATATAAAACTTTAAACTCTAAAAATGGAGATAAGAAAAGAACTTACAGTTCACAATTGAAGCTTCTTGAAATTGGAAAGTCAAGTTTGACCCCACATTTCTGAGGAAGAGTTTGAGCTGCATCCTCTTTCAGATTTGAGAAACGCTTAGCAGCATTCTTGAGACAGATACATACTGTTCTCTGATCACTCACTGTTAGAGCCATCCCTTTGAGATTTCTGACACCATTACAGCATGCAGGATAAGGTTGTACATCTTGAGTAAGATAAGTGATGCATGGGGCCAAGGAAGTTTCAACTTCACCACAAGTTAATGTGGCTTGTCCAGGTTGTACCATGAATTGGACCAATGTTAATATGACTATCACCAAGATTACAACACTTTCCATTTTCTGAACTTTCATGCTAAGAAAGATGTAGAAGTTAGTTTGTGAGTGCTTGGTTGGGATTCGGGTGTTTTATACTCTACAGGATTAAGGACGGAACTAGCGTGAGCATTGGTGGCAAAATGGATTAAAAAAATAGTTATTCATCAACATTATTCACTAAAAAACGAGTTGGATAACCCAAAGAGTTTAATTATTACATTTGCAAATACTCGAATTGGGAATTCCTCAAATTTAAGAGATTAGGAATTCTCCCAAAAATGATCATATTCAAAAAATCATAGATAATATCATATTATTTGCCGGCCAGAAATCTGCCCATATCCCCCCCTCCCCCCCCAATGTGTAGGTTACGCACCGAACACGATAATTTTGGTCCAATTCTATACTTGTCGCTTAAACAATTCATTTGAATATATGTAAGATTATTAATTTAAAATCCGTTATTAAAAAAAAAATTAGAATCTCAAATTCATAAGCTTTAAATTCTAACTTCCCCGATTATTTAGACATTTTTGAACAAACAACATAGATATTATTATTGTTATAACTTGTTAATATTAGGCTAGTAGGAAAAAGTATGTTATCCAATTGGTAGTTTACAAAGGCTTCAAAGACCTTGTAATGTCGGATACGTTATGAGAAGAATTGGTGTGAAATTTCGGATGGAAATAGAAATTTGCCAACGAAAAGGAAGTAACTATGTTTAAACAATACTTAAAGCCTTTGATAGTATTTGACACTTGGCACGTGTATGTGTAGGATCTCGCCCACCTTTATGTAACACTCCGTAAATATGGATTAGGTATAGATGCGTTAAATGAGTATGAATGTGACATTTTAGACATGTGAGATCTTATTGGAATAAGTATGGGTGGAAACAGTTGTTTTGGAATCACGACAGAAAGTGAGGTACATGAAATTCAATAGAATAGACTAAGTTTATGGGAGGTCCGTCTTACAGCCTTAGACAGTGCAAGGCCATGAAAAATCACAGCCTTAGATAGTACAAGGCCATGAAACCTCACGGCCATAGACAGTGCAAGGCATTGTCTAGAGCATTAACCTCAGTGCCCCTGACAGTGCAAGGCATTGTCCAAGGTATTAACCTCAGCGCCCCGACAGTGCAAGGCACTGTAATTTTGGCACCTTTGATGGCGTCTTGCACAGTCATTTTGGCGCCCCTGATGATGCCCAGCGCCGACGATATTTATCCAAGCTATTTTTATTTTCTCCTCAATTTTTGGGATGCATACACTTATTTAAACCCTACCTCATTCCCAACAACCCCAAATACGTACATTTTCTCTAGAAAGGGTAGCTCTCAAGAACCAAACTTCCCCAAGGCCCCTCCATCATCCAAGATAACTTCTAACAATGATTCTAAATTAATTTTAATTCTCCAACATCTTATTAACTTGGGTAAATTCTTTCAATTAATAGATATTCGATCGAAGCATCATTGTTGAGAAAAGAAGCCCTAGAACTCAAATTCAAGAGGATTGAACATCAAAAAGGTAATGTTTCTACTCCCTAATTATTTGTAGCTATGAATTGATGATTTTTTGGGAGAATAGTAGATGGATTTGATAAAGAGAACAATAAGAACTATGCTAGGATTTTGGGTTGTTGACTTAAGATTATTATAATCATTTGTGTGATGAGAAATGGTGTAAGTTACATCTATTTGGGATTGTAGTATCACCTAGAATTAGTAGAATGAGAATTGGGTGAAGAAACACCATTAATGAGGTCTATGAGACTTTATGCCCAAAGGGTGTTTGATAGAATTTCTATGTTACTAAAACATGAGCATTAGTGATATATATATATATATATATATATATATATATATATATATATATATATATATATATATATATATACACACACT